>CAUYRH010014607.1:0-75619 GCA_963574655.1 Perodicticus potto
AAAAAAAACAAGACAACTTCCTGATTGTTAAAAGCAGAACACACGTAAATAGCAACTTAAGCAGAGAATCTTGCCACCCATTCTCACGTAGTTATTCAAAGCATTATCAGGCGTTTGCTGAAAAGAGGCCATTGTGCCAAGGGCAGATGACCCCGAGCAATATTTGGGTCCCATGTCATAATGGATGCGAGGCTTCTCTGAGGTGTCTTTTCGCCAGGCCGAGACCCGGCACGGGATCAGCAGGCGAGGGACCGTTGGCGCGGGAAACCGGAGAAATAAGGCAAGCGCGGAGCGTAAGAGGACGACCTGGCGGATGCTGACCCGAGGACAGCCTCTTGCGACCAGGGTCCTGGCGGCGACGGAGTCGGGAGCGGCCGCAGCCAGCCCCGGCCACCCCACCGGGCCGCTGGCCGCGGGGGCTTTCCCGGCGCCGGAGGACGGCATTGATTGAAGTTGCGCTGATAATGTTTCGCAGGGAACCTGAGGCCAAATTCATTCTGGATAACTCCCCACACAGGCAGGGTCTACACATGCCACTAATAAAAGATGTATCAAGTGCGTTCATCCGGGAAAACATTAAAGTTTGAAATATTTTTATTAGTCTCGTAAAAGACTCAGCTAGTTGTGAATTCTCTACCGGTGAATGCAAGGAAGCACTAATAAGAGATCAGTGTCTAACCACCCGTGCCCTCGCACTGCTCTCTGGAAATATTAGTCAACTACCATAAGCAGAAAAATACAGAAGGGAAACAAGGAACTTTCCTGAATATTTGTATTCAGCAGAGAGAGATTTATGCATGAGATGCAAATAACTATGTGTTATTTACACATAGGAGGAGAAACAAATCTTGAATGTAAATGTTTAGAGGGCATATTATTTTTAAATATGAAAGTTGTAAAAATTATTAGAGCATTTGCAACTCCCACTCTGTTAAAGAGACATGCAAATAAGTTTTTTTTTTTTTTTTTTTTTGTAGAGACAGAGTCTCACTCTATCGCCCTTGGTAGAGTGCTGTGGAGTCACAGCAACCTCCAGCTCTTGGGCTTAGGCAATTCTCTTGCCTCAGCCTCCCAGGTAGCTGGGACTACAGGTACCCGCCCCGGCACCTGGCTAATTTTTGATGCAGTTCGGCCAGGCCGGGTTTGAACCCGCCACCCTCGGCACATGGGGCAGGCACCCCAAGAACTTTTACCAAAATTACAGAAACTACACCAAAGCATTAAAAAAACAAAAAGCATAAAATATATGACTGTTTCTACTTCTACAAATCCCTTAGAATAATTAGTTGTATTTTCAAGTGATTGTAGGATCAGTCGTCTATGAACACTTTATTATTGATTAAACATCAGACGTGCAGCATTCACCCATTTGTTTTCCAGCCTTTTGCTATTTCTGTTGGAATTCAAGCAAATGGGCATTTTATTATTCAGCTATCCTGGTCTGATCTCTCTCATAGATTTAATTTTTTTTTTAAGTAAAACAAGTGTAGAAAATGGAGATACACTGGTGTAATTCTCTGAATTACTAGTAGTTTATCAGGAAAATTATGTTAAAAAAATAAAGAATGTGTAAGGTAAAACCAGGTGTACCTCCAGAAGGTTATGTGTCAGTCTGAAGTAAGTGTTTTATTTTTTCTTTCCTTTTTTTTTTTTGCAGTTTTTGGCCGGAGCTGGGTTTGAACCCGACACCTCCAGCATATGGGGCCGGAGCCCTACTCCTTTGAGCCACAGGCGCTGCCCTGAACTAAGTGTTTTATATATGTCATTTCATTTAATTCTCACAACAACCACGTCAGGTAGGGACCATTACTACTCTTGTTGTACAGATGAGGAAACAGAGGCTCTAGAAGTTAATAGGATTTCCAAGATTGCCCAGATGGTAAATGGTGCAGGGAACACCCTCAGGCACAAAACACCCTCTTGTTACTGGGGACACAGAGATGCACTGAGGCATTCCTACAAATTGCTCATGAAGAACCAGTGGCCGGCACCTGCTGGGCACTTGGTGACTCACTGTCTTATTAAATCTTCCCTATTTCTCAGTTAAGCACAGCTGATTTCATGGGTGAGACTTTTAGGCCTATTCAGGATCATAGACTTAGAAGTCAATGGATTCATCTTTTACTGCCAACCCATGTTTTTGACTATGATTCCTTCCCAAATTACTTTCTTTTGAAATGAAGTAAAGTAAAATAAAAATTTTGGTGAGAGACCTATTAACAGAAGATGGAGCCCACATCACAAAAAACCAGGAGCGTGAATAAAGACCACCTGGCTCACCCAGGCACGGCCCCTGTTCAAACAGGTGCTCTTTGTTACTCCTCTTCAAATAGCATTATTGAGGCACTGAGTGTACTGATAAACAAAACCATAAGCATTTTAAGTTTCTGCTCTGGTAAGTTTTGACCTGTGTATTCACCCAGAAAACAACCACTACCACCAAAGCAGTGAAGCAGCCAGCACAGGTCTCATGGACCTGGACTGACGCATTTGGACAGTCCCCTGTGTAGATAGACACCTGTTTGGGGTTAATATCTGCAGCTGGCTTTGTGAAATTCTTAATACTTTCTGGACAAGAGATGCCATATTCTGATTTCACATTAGGCCCCATGAATTATGTAGCCAGTTCTGCCATTATGCCCAGATGTTGCCTCACATCATCATTTTTTATTGTAGCAAAACATCCATGACATGAAATTTACCACTGCAGCCAACCCAGTTCAGTGGCATTGAGTACATTCACAGTGCTATGCAGCTGGCACCACTACCCACTCACAGAACTTTTTTCTCTTCCAGAACTGAAACATTGCACCCATCAGATAAAACCTTCACATCATTCTCTCCTTCCTGGAAACCACCATTCTATTTCCTATTTCTCTGTATGTGACTACCACACATGCTACTCCACATGCTCATGCAGCAGAATTGTACTGCTGTGGTCTTAATGTTTGTGCCCTCCTAATATGTATATGTTGAATGCTAATCCCCTGTGTTGTGGTATTCAGAGATGCAGCTTTAGGGAAATGATGAAATCATGAGGGCTCCGCATGAGGTGCTCTGAGGGAGCTTATGCACCTGTTTCACCAAGTAAGGCTTCAGCAAAAAGGCTCCCTCTTTGAAGTACAGCCAGGTCCTCATCAGACACTGAATCTGCTTGCACCTTGATCTCCAGTTTCCCAACTTCCAGAACTTTGAGCAGTAGATTTCTATTGTTTACAAATTGCCAGTCTAAGGGATTTTGTTATAGCAGCCTGAAAAGATTAAGTGTCCTAAGGTATTTGCCTTTTCATGACTGCCTTCCTTTACTTAGCATAATGTCTTCAAAGTTCATCTGCATTGTCGCATGCATGGAAAGTTCCTGCCCTTTCAAGCTGAACAACATAGCCCTGTGTGAACGCACCACATCTTGTTTATCCAGTTATCAGGGGATGTCTCACGCCCTTTCATAGTCTCCACCTCTTACCCCTGCCTTGTCTGCTTCCTCTTGCCACTATTATCTTCAGGCTACAGAATTGCTTTCTTTCACAATAGATTAGCTTGCATTTTCTAGAATGTTATGTAAATAAAATCATACTTTTTTGGTTGACTTCTGCATTGCTCAGCATAATCATTTGAAATCCGTCCCTGTTATAGCACATAAGTAGTGTGCTTTTTTCTTGTTGCTAAAAAATATTCTGTTATAGAGATGTACCACAACTGGGTTTCTGGTTTCTAACTGCTAGAAGTAAATTGGCTATGAACATTTATGTATACTTATGTAAATAAGTCTTTGTATAGATGTAAGCTTTCATTTTGATTTGATAAATACCTAGGCATGAAAAGGCTGGGTCATACAGTAAATGACTGTTTAACTTTTTAAGAAATAGCAAAATTATTTCCTAAGTAATTATGCCACTTTGCATTCATTCATGCTGACTGGAAAGCTCCCTTTTCTTCTTCACGACACTTGATAATTAACTGATGATGTCAGTTGTGTGGTTTTGGGAGGGGTGTTTGTTTCTTAGGCAGACTCTCATTCTCTTGCCCAGGCTCCAGTGCAGTGGAGTCATCAAAGCTAACTGCAGCCTGGAACCCTGGACTCAACTGACACTCTCATCTCAACCTCCCTAATTCCTAAGAATCCAGGCATGCACCACCAAGCCCAGCCAATAATTTTAGTTTTTAATTTTAGCCATTTTCACTATATTTATGGTGAAAATGTATAGATCTTTCTGGTTTTCATTCATTTTTGTCTAAACATTGACGCTATTCAGAAACTTTTGGGTGTTTACTGGCCATCTCTGTTTACTTTGATGAAGTATGTATTCCAATATTTTACTCACATTTAAATTGGGTTGTTTTCTTATTATTGATTTTTAATAGTATTTAATATATTCTAGGTATGAATCTCTTATCAGATACAAGCCTTGAAAATAATTTCCCCCAGTTGTGGCTTGTCCATTTATTCTCTTTACGGAGTCTTTTGAAGATGAAGCCTGGGGCTTACCTTCTTTGTTTCTTCCTGTCAGGGATCACGGTTCTTTGTTGTCTGATGTCCAATATTCTGAAAACTATTGTTACATATATTTTTTCTGGTTTTGTAGGTTGTTTCATATAAGACAATAAACTCAGTCCCAAATTACCTCATCTCGGGTAGAAGCAAAAGTTTTATGTATACTTTTAAAAGCATAGTATTGAAATAACCAACATACACGTGTATAAAAGTATTGCTAAATTTTAGCAGATTTTTGGTAGATATGTTTTCACTTAAAAGATACTTAGAGAATAACTGTTCCCATGTGAGAATCTGAAAATTTAGGGGAGTTAAAAAAGGGGGGCTTTGTTGGAGCAGAGCAAGATAGTAGACAAGAAGGATTGTTCATCTGGGTTCTCCCAGAACAACTAGGGAAAAGAAGAGAACCCAAGCATATCTGGCTTGGGGACTAACCCAGAGTCACATCTCAGGGAGCACAGTGAGGAAGTGGTGAGCTGGATACAGCATATAATCTGGAAAGGTGAAAATCTGATGAATTAGATAAGTGATTGCAACTAGCTGAGATTGGCTGGCTGCTCACAGATTTCTGGGATTGCCTGGAATGAGAGGAAGCCTTTCCAGAGTTTTCAGTTCTTGGGGGAAGCTTGGAAGAATGGACAGACTCAAACAGTATACCACAACTAGAGCTGAATACTGGTTGGAGTGCATTGGCCATAGATTTTGTGACTGGTGAGAGTCATGCAGAAGGTCTCAGAGGCCAGGGGAATGCCATTGTGGGAAGGTCATGAGAAGGTCTTTGCAGGGGCCTAAAACACTGGTCATCTTAGTTTTGTCTGCCAGGATCAGAACTCCACTCTTGGGACAGGCTGAGGAACTCCTGCACCTCACAGGAACTGGAGTCAGGGGGCACTGTGACACCTGCTCCTGTAGGATTCTTGTGAGCTTTAAGATCCCAACCCAGCAGGGTCTGAATGCTGAGGAAACAATCAGGCTATCACCAAAGGCAACTTTGGGATTAAGGACCATAGAGGTTGCTGATTGTGCTTTCCACCTCCTAAAAAAACCAAAGCACCTCCTGGTGTCCTGCCAGCATATTGCAATATACTGTCATCAATAGCAAGCACTTTTGTTTAAAACAAAGGAGGCAGTGAGAAGGATAAGGGAGAACAAGGAGGTGAACAAGAAGAAAGAACACATGAGGAGGAACCAACAGAAAAATTCAGGCAACATGACAAACCAAAACAAAGGAACTCCCCCAAGGGACCATGAGGCAATTACTGCAGAAGACTCTACCTATGAAGAATTAATGCATGTGGCAGAAAGGAAATGTAAAATATGTATGATAAAGACAATAAAAGGACTGGATGAGAAAACAGAAAGACGGAACCAAAAGTCGGAGGAGAGATATGTAGAATATAGAAAGGACATGACAGAGTTTAAGGAATGAAGGAGACAATCAGGGAATGCAAAGATGCAGTAAAAAGTACCAAAAATAGGTTAAATCATGGAGAAGAAATAATCTCAGAGCTAGAGAATAAAGGTTTCCAGTTAACCCAGGTAGTTAAAGAGGCAGAAGAAAAGAGAAGAAAGCAGAACAAGTGCTTAGAGAACTGCAAGACTCTATGAAGCATTCAAACATAGGAATAATAGGGATTCCTGAAGGGGAAGAAGATTGTCCCAATGGAATGGAAGCCCTACTGGAGACTATCATAAATGAAAACTTCCCAAGTTTTACTAAAGATCCCAAACACTCCTTTCAGATGGATATCAAACCCCGGGTCATCTCAACTCAAACAGAGTCTCTCCAAGACACATTGTAATGAACCTGTCCAAAGTCAAGATGAAATAAAAACTTCTGCAAGCAGCCAGGAGTGAGTGGCAACTGACCTTCAGAGGCAGAGCCATCAGGATAACAGCAGACTTTTCAACTGAAACCTTCCAAGCCAGAACAGCATGGTCATCAAACAAAACAATTTTCAGCCCAGAATTCTGTATCCTGCTAAACTAAGCTTCAAAATTGATGGAGAAATCAAATCTTTTGTGCTGATATACAAGCACTGAAGAAATTCACCACAATAAGACCAGCTCTACAGGAAATACTTAGACCTATTCTTAACACTCGCCACCACAATGGACCACCAGCAAAGTAAAAACCCAGAAGCTAAAGGTCAAAACTTAGCTTCCACATTGGCACAAAGGATAACACTACACAATGGACTTTCACAAAATAAGAGGAATAGAACTCCACCACACTTAACAATTCTCTCAATAAATGTCAATGGACTGAACTCATCACGGAAGAGGTGCAGGCTGGTTGACTGGATAAAAAAGCACAAGTCATCCATATGCTATCTCTAGGAAACACAACTAGCCATGAAGGACAAATCAAGACTCAGGGTTAAGGGATGGAAAACAGTATTTCAAGCAAATGGCAATCTGAAGGAAGGTGGGGTTGCAATTTTATTTTCAGATACAAGCAGATTTAAAGCAACTAAAATTAAGACAAAGATGGACACCTTATACTGATCCAAAGAACAATATGATAAGAAGACATTTCAATTTAAAATATTTATGTACACAATGCTTCCAGATATATAAAACAGACCTTGAGGTGTCTGAGCAATATGATATCCCATAACACCATAATAGTCAGGGATGTTAACACTCCTCTGACAGAACTGGATGGTTCTTTTAAACAGAAACTAAACAAAGATACAAAGGACTTAAATGTGACCCTAGAACAAATGGGATTAATAAACATGTACAGAACACACCATCCCAAAGCCAAGGAATGTACATTTTTTTCTTACCAGCCCCTGGTATGTACTCCAAAACTGATGTCATTCTAGGATACAAATCAAACCTCAGCAAAATTAAAATAGAAATTATACCTTGTATCTTTTCAGACCACAAAGCAATTAAAGTGGAACTACAGTAAAAACATTCATCCCCACACAAAGACTTGGAAATTAAACAACCTTATGCTCAATGATATTTGGGTTCAGGAAAAGATAAAATAGGGAATCATTAAATTCCTCAAACATAACAACACTGAAGACACAAATTACCAAAACCTGTGGGATATAGAAAAAGCAAACTTAAGAGGGAACTTTATCACTTTCGATACCTACATTTGAAAACAGAAAGAGAAGGCATGAACAAACTCATGAACCATCTTATGGAATTGGAAAAAGAACAATCTAATCCTAAACCCAGCAGAATAAAAGAAGTAACCAAAATTTAATCATAGATTAATGAAGTTGAAAACAAAAGAATCATTCAGAAAATTAATAAAACAAAAAGTTGGTTATCCTAAAAAATTTTTTAAATTGATAAAACTTTGGCCAAATTAACTAGAAACAGAAAAGTAAAGTCTCCAATAACCTCAGTCATAAATGATAAAGGGGAAATAACAACACATGCCCCAAAGATACAAGAGATCATCTCTGAGTACTACAAGAAACTCTACGCCCAGATTTGACAATGTGGAGGAAATAGGTCAATACTTGGAATCATGCCCTCTCCCTAGACTTAATCAAGAAGTGGATGTCTTGAACAGACAGATTCTCAGACAATAACTGAGATTGAAGAAACAATAAAAAATCCCCCCCCCAAAAAAGTCCAGGTCCAGATGGCTTCACACCAGAATTCTACGAAATCTTCAAAGAACAGCTTATACCTATCCTGCAGAAATTATTCCAAAAAATTGAGAAGGAAGGCATTTTCCCCAATACATTCTATGAAGCAAACATCATCCTGATACCAAAACCAAGAAAAGACCCAACTAAAAAGGAAAATTTCAGACCAATCTCACTAATGAATATAGATGCCAAAATACTCAATAAAATCCTAGCCAATAAATTACAGCTGCACATTAAAAAAATCATTCATCACAATCAAGTTGATTTCATCCCAGGGATGTAAGGCTGGTTTAACATATGCAAGTTCATCAGGGTAATTCACCATATCAACAGAAGCAAAGATAAAGACAATATGACCCTCTCAATAGATGCAGAAAAAGCATTCAGTAAGATTCAGCATCGTTTTCTAATTAGAACACTTAAGAATTTAGGTGTAGGTGCCGCATTTCTTAATCTGATCAAAGTCATCTACACAAACCCACAGCTAATATTATACTGAAAAATGGAAAGCTTTTCCACTTAGAACTGGAATGAGACAAGGTTTTCCTCTATCACCACTACTATTCAACACAGTGCTGGAAATTCTAGCCAATACAATCAGGCAAGAGAAGGAAATGAAGAGCTTCCAAATGGATGCAGAAGAGGTCAAACTCTCCCTCTTTGCGAACAATGTGATCTTACACCTAGAGAACCCCAAAGACTCAACCTCAATACTCCTGAAAGTGATCAAAAAATTCAACAATGTCTCAAGATATAAAATCAATGTCCACAAATCAGTAACCTTTGTATATGCCAATAACAACCAAGATGAGAAGCTGATCAAGGACATAATTCCCCTTATAGTAGCTTCAAAAAAAAATGAAATACCTAGGAATATACATAAGAGGTGAAGGACCTCAACAAAGAAAATTAGGAAACCCTAAGAAAAGAAATAGCAGAAGATATTAACAAAGGGAAGAACATACCATGCTCACAGCTAGGAAGAATCAACATTGTGAAGATGTCTATACTACCCAAAGCAATCTACAGATCAAATGCAATCCCCATTAAAATACTATCAGCGTACTTTCAAGATTTGGAAAAAAGGATTTTTTGTTTTGTATGGAACAAAAAGAAACCCTGTATATCCAAGGTGATTATTAGTAATACAAACAAATCTGGGTGTATCACCTTACCAGCCTTTCAGCTATACTACAAGGCCATGGCCATAAAAACAGTATGGTATTGGCACAAAGAGACATTGAAATTTGGAACCGATAAGAAAACCAAGAGATGAAACTAACCTCTTACAGCTACCTGATCTTTGATAAACAAAACAAGAACATAACCCTGGGGAAAAGAATTCCTATTCAATAAATGGTGCTAAGAACTGGATAACCATAAGTAAAAGACTGAAACTGGACCTGCACCTCTCACCACTTACAAAAATTGATTCAAGATGGATAAAAGATTTAAATCTAAGACATGAAACAAAAAATTCTTGAAGAAAGTGTGGGGAAAACACGAAGAAGACTTCCATGGGAATTGCAACAACAGAAACAAACAAAGGGGACTTAATTAAACTTAAAAACTTCTGTACAGCTAAAGAAACAATAACCAAAGCAAACAAGACAATCTTCAGAATGGGGAAAGATATTTGTATATTATGAATCTGACAAAAACTTGATAACAAGGATCTATAACAGCCTCAAGATTAACTCAAATTAATCAACAAAAACAGAACAAACAATCCCATCTATCACTGGGCAAGATACATGAATAAAAGTTTCTCTAAAGAAGACAAACAAATGACTAACAAACATGAAAAAATGCTCATCATCCCTAATCATCAGAGAAATGTAAATCGTAAATTCCCTGAGATATCACCTAACCCCGGTGAGAATAGCACACATCACAAAGCCTCAAAGCTACCGATGCTGGCATGGATGTGAAGAGAAAGGAACACTTTTACACTGCTAGTGGGACTGCAAACTAATACAATCTTTTTGGAAGGAAGTATGGAGAATCTTCAAAGAACTCAAATTAGACCTCCCATTTGATCCTGCAATCCCATTACTAGGCATCTACCTAGAAGAAAAAAAGAATCCTTTCATCATAAAGACATTTGCACTAGACAGTTTATCTCCACTCAATTTATAGTCACCAAAATGTGGAAACAGCCTAAATCCCCACCAACCCAGGAAAGGATTAACAAGCTGTGGTATATGTATATTATGGAGTACCATTCAGCCACTAAAAAGATGGAGACTTCACATCTTTTGTATTAACCTGAATGGAGGCAGAACACATTCTTCTTAGTAAAGCATCACAAGAATGGAAAAGCATGAATCCAATGTACTCAATTCTAATGTGAAGGCAGTAGATGAGCTAATGTAAGGGGGAAAAGAGGAATGAGCAAGAGAGGAGAGCAGAGGAGGGGTTTGGGGGTCACAGTGTATGGCACACCTCTCGGGGTGGGGGGGTGACACCACGATAAGAGGGACTTTATCTAACTAACGCAATCAGTGTAACCTAATTCTTTGCATACTCAATGAATCCCAAACAATAAAAATAATCAAATTCATAATAAAATAAAAAGGGAGTTTTACTTTGTAGGATAAAAAACTTAAAAATAAGGCCGGGAGTGGTGGCTCAGGCCTGTAATCCTTGGCCGAAGCATGTGGATTGTCTGAGCTCTAAGGTTTGAGACCAGCCAGCCTGAGAAAAAGTGAGACCCCATCTCTAAAAATACCTGGAGTTGTGGTGGGCACCTGTAGTCCCAGCTACTCGGGAGAGTGAGGCAAAAGAATCGCTTAAGCCCAAGAGTGTGAGGTTGCTATGAGCTATGACACCACAGCACTCTACCGAGAGCAACAAGGTGAGACTCTGTCTCAAAAAAAAAATTAATTAAAAATGAAAGATGTTTCTATGAAGAATTTTTCTTATTCTGAAAAGATTGGGAAAGCTCAAAACTAAAAGGTTTTGTTGCCAAGATGCAAAGAATCTTGAAAGTGGTCAGACACAAAGCAATGGCTAGCCTGTGTGAATTAGTTTATAAGTGATCATACGTAGTTATTTGTTTAGCAAAAACTAAATGAAAATATGATCAAAATTCAGAGAGACAGACTGCTAACTTTAAAACAAAGCCTATCCTCAGACTTTTTTGCTTGTGACCCACATAGGACTTAAATTTTGCAATAGTTGCCAGTAGTTTTAAGGGAAAGGCATCACACAAAAGTCCAACTTCCACCCAGGTGACACAGCACCCCATTCCCTGTAGCAACAACCCAGCAGGACATATTCACCTTAGTACGGTTTCCTGTGTTCGCCAGAGGCCAAGTGACATCGGCATTCATTTTCACACATGCAATAACGCGTGTTGCTCAAACTCTCTGTCTTCTCCCATGCACATCACCCATCAGGCACGATCAGTCATTTCCTTTTGAGATTCCCAGTTCAGAGTCTGCAACATTTATTTACAAGGTGATATGCAAAGAGCGCTGGGTTCAGCAAGGAAGGTTAAGAGCTGAGAGGCAAGAGAAGAGCTGTGGACTCCGGGAAATGCAGCCCGCCCGTCTCGCCCACGACCTCCTGTTCCACACTAATCCAGGGGAAGCTGCTCCCCAGGAGAACACTAGTAACAGAACAGAGCCCCCAACCCTTTGTAGGCAAGGTTATGTCTAGAAACAGGAAAACAAAAAGGTACAAGATCCTCGAAGATTCCTTCTGGGCGTATGATTATTTTATAGATGGTTCTCGCTGCACTTTCAACTCTCATCTTCTGGAGTTGGAGAACTGAGTGAAAAAAATCCCTCTGCAAATGGAAAAATAATCTTAGGGCTTCCCTGGAAGTTAGGGAGATGATAGGTAGGTAGGTAGATAGATAGATAGATAGATAGATAGATAGATAGATAGATAGATAGATAAGATAGATAGAGCAGATAGATAGATAGATAGATAGATAGATAGATAGATAGATAGATAGATAGAGTAGATAGATAGATAAGATAGATAGATAGATAGATAGATAGATAGATAGATAGATAGATAGATAGATAGACAGATGATAGATAGACAGAGATAGAGAGAGAGAGGAAGAGAGAGAGATAGATTAGATAGCTAGAGTAGCTAGATGATAGAGATAGATAGATACAGATAGATAATAGAGATCTGAGGCATAAATACATAGCTTAAAAAATACAAAGGATCTAATAGATTCACCACAATGTAATTATTTACCATGTTTGTTTTTAATTTGCATTTTTGAATGAGACTCTTACACACCTTGCTCTCCATATCAATTTAATACCAAAGCACAGAAATCGCTGTCTTTATTTCTATTTCTTTTGCACCTAGGAACCAGTTGTATCCTTTTTGACACTTGTGTCCAAGGGGGTAGTTCTCACACAATTCCAGATGTCCTGTGCCTCCGATGCCTCGAGCTCAGGGTGTCCTGGCTCAGCTCCTGTGAACATGAACGCTGACCCTGGCCAAGGTTCATCTCCCCCTTGGGTACTGTCCCTTCCTCCAGCGGCATCCTCGTCCCACTCCCCCAGACACACATGCCCCCGTCAGCAGGCTCATGGCATCTTCCCTGCCCCCTCCATCCTTATATCAATGTCTGGGCCCATGGAGGCTCACGTATACCCAGGGGGCATCAGGTCAGTTTCTGTGTTAGCATTTTAGGGTTGATGGCACAAATTTCCACAAACTAGAATAATATCTTACAACAACAAATATATATTCTCATGCAGTTCAGGGGGTCAGAAGTCTGAAGCCAGGATTTCTTCCGGGAGCTTAGAGGGAGAACCTGTCCTCAGGCCTCCCCCATCACTGTGGCCGTGGCCTAGCACTTGGCATCCCTCCCTGTGGACACATCCCTCCAACCTCTGCCTCCATCTCCTCTGCACATGGCCTGTCCCTCTGTACAGCTGTGCCCCAAATCCCTCCTCATTTCTGATAAGAACCCGATAATTGCATTTAAGTCCCACCTTAAATTCAGGATAATCTTATTTTTTACCATACTTCCCTTAATTACATCTGCAAAGACTTTATTTCCAATAAGGTCACCCTCACATGTACACGGCTTAGGACTTGAATTTCTCTTTTGAAGACCATAATTCAGCACACTACGATTTTCTTCAGGAAAACTCAGTCGTGTGCTGTGAAGTTCCTCTCAGTCTTGGTTTTCTCCCTCAATAGTACATGGTGAGATTGCCTCCAAGTTGCCGGGTTAAGATCAAGCTTATTTTAAGTAATGATACTCTGTGGTATAAGTGTACCATAGTTCACTTAACCATTTTCATATTAGCCGACAAGTGGGTTTGATTTCGTAAGTACCAGCAGGGCTGCAGGGAGCACCCTCATAGGCGATCTCTGAGTTGCAGACTTGGTTTCTGTGGAACAAGCTCCTATGGCCGGCATTGCTGTGTCGAGGATATATATGAGCAGCTTACATGTTAACAGAAGTTTCCAAATTGCTTTCCAGGAAGGAGGAAACAATTCACATTTCTACTAACAATTTATGAAACTACAGTTTTCTCACATCACAGTCACCTTTTTCATTTTCCAAACTGATGGGTATATTATAAGACCTATTATTTTGAATTCTCTGAGACGGAGGTTGAGCACCCTTTTTGTGTATCTACAGGATTCATGGATTTACTGATATTGGTATCTTTTGCAGCTTTCTTCTTGAATTTTTCAAACTATTGTCATCAATTTGCAAACGGTCTTGATATACAGTATTTGTACACTTTAGACCTTTCTCTCCCTTCTAACTTAACCTTTCAGTGCCCCTGGGGTATAATGTTTCACTGCCATCTTTCATTTGTCACTTGGTTATGTGTGTGGTACTTTGCCTTTCAAAAAGCATTTTATTCTTTTTTTTTTCTCTTTTAGAGACAGAGTCTGGTTTGCTCTGTCACCCAGCCTGGAGCACAGTGGCACAATCATAGCTCACAGCAACCTCAAACTCCCAGGTGTGAGGCTCCTGCCTCGGCTCCCCAGCAGCTGTGAGTTGAGACGCACACCAGCACTCCCAGCTGAGTTCTGAATATTCTGTAGGGGTGGGGTCTGGCTATGTTGTCTAAGTTGGTCTTACACTCCTGGGCTCAAGGGATCCTCCCACCTCGGCCTCCCAAAGTACTGGGATTGCAGGCGTGAGCCTGCCCACCTGGCCCATTTTACTCTTGAATAGTCAAACGTATTTATCACTTCGTTCTTTTGTGGATTCAGCATTTACCACCTGTCATAAAGACCCTATCACCTTTGGATTTGTCACTGCTCTGATTTTGTTTTATTATACAATTTACCTGTACATTTTTACCTTTCAACAGTCAATCCATTTAATATGTTTTGTCAAGTGAGACAGAATCTAAGCTAATTTTACTTTAGGCAGAGTGCCGATTGTACTGACTCCTCTCCTAAAAGGTGTCCTCCTTTCCAAGTTAAGCGCTCCTTTGTCAAGCTCCCATAACACACTGGGATCCGTCTCTAAGACAGTGGTTCTCAACCTTTCGTGCCACGACCCTTTAATGAAGTTCCTCATTTTGTTGTGGCCCCCAACCATAAAATTCTTTTCGTTATTACTTCATAACTGTAATGTTGTTACTGTTATGAATCATAATGTAAATATCTGATGTGCAGGATGTATTTAGGAGACTCATGTGGAAGTGTCATTCGACCCTCAAAGGGGTCACGACCCACAGGTTGAGAACCGCTGCTCTAAAACATCAACGTTGTGCCCCTTAACCGTCAATCTTTTTCTATACCTGTACCGTCTTATTTGGATTCTGCTTGCTTTAGTGTATGGTGGTGGTGGTTGTTGTTGTTTTGAGACAAAATCTCACTCTCTTGCCCTTGGTAGAGTGCCATGGCATCACACAGCTCACAGCAACCTCCAACCCTTGGGCTTAGGCGATTCTCTTGCCTCAGCCTCCTGAGTAGCTGGGACTACAGGCGCCTGCCACAACCCCTGGGTGTTTTTTTTTTTAATTGCAGTTGCCACTTCTGTTTTAAGCTGGCTGGGGCCAGGTTCAAACCTGCCACCCTCAGCATATGGGGCCAGCACCCTACCCCCTGAGCCACAGGCACCGTCCTAATGGATGTTTTCATGTCTAGTAAGACCAATACCTTTTACCACACTCCTTGTTCATGATTTCATTCTTCTACTTCAAGACCTTAATTTCCAGGAAAGAAAAAGATTCTTATTTAGAATTGCATAAATGTACATGTTAATTTTGAGAGAACTGACATTTGTATGACATTTAACTTTATATTAAAAATGGTGTATCTTTCCATTTGTTCAGATTTTGTTTTATGTCTTTCTATAAGATTTTTACATTTCTTCAGTAAGGTCCAATGCCTTCCTGATTAAATGAATCTCTGTATCCTCTATATTAATTGTTATTTTCAGTTGAATGTGTTTTTTCCTTATTCTCATTGTATTACTAGAAGAGCGAAAGCTATGGATTTTAACATGCGTCATATCTAATTGCTTTACCAAATTCTTTTATTAATTACAATAACCTCTTTTTAACTAAAGTATTTTTAGATTTTGTTATCTCTTCCTTTTCTCGTCTTCAAAAATAACAAATAATAATAGTAATAGTAAATTTCCCTGTCTTAATTCCAATTTTAACGGAAATAGTGTAGCATTTTATAGTTTAAAATAATATGCACTGCTCTTTTCTACAACTTTTCTCTTTAAAATTTTAAATTATTTCCTCCTTATTCTGATTTGCTTAGATGTGTTATTAGTAATACCTGCTAAATTTTATAATTTAGAATTTATTAATATCATCATATTTGTCCCCTTCCATGGGTTTATATACTGAATTGTATTAAGAGATGTCCTAACAGTGAATCGTTTACATTCCTAAAACTGTCTGTTTCAAAATACATCATCTGGGAGACATATTGCTAGATATTTGCTGTCAATGTTTAATTTAGAATTTTTGCATCTGTAATTACAACAGGAATATACAATGTATATTCAGGTTTTGTTATTACCTTTCCCAGCTTTGGGGATTTAAGTCATTTATAGGATAAATTCAGGAGCTACTTGCTTTGGCCTCTGGGTCTCTGCTCTGGTCCTGCTCTGTGGACGCCTAGGGGTGCCCCTTCCCTTCCACCTCTGGTTCCAGTGCTGCTGGGGAGCCCTCACTTTCGAAGAGCTAAGATGGCGTCACTGTCACCATCAAGAACACGTCAGAAGAAGGTGAGCGGCTGCAGAACCACATCACTGGAATACTTGCCAGAGTGACTGAGCTGCACTTCAGCCAGGAGGAAAGGACACGTGTGTACATTGAGTGTTTTCCAAAGAAACTCCAGAGAATGCTGGACAGGGTATATTGACTTTATGAAATAAATTTTTCCCACTTTCTAGATTAAGAGGAATAGGAGAAAGACTTGTTTTAAAGTTCTCAAAACTCCATCAGCAGGGTTTGGTGGGAACGTAGCCGAGAATGGTCAGGGGTTGGTCTCCCCAGGGGACATTCCTCAGCCCATCTGCAAATCTGCTTCCCAGTCAGTGAGAAGCAGTTCAACAGTCAAAATTCCTAAATACCTTTTATACCCAGGAGGCAGGAACATGCTGACCACACCAGAGCCTAAGGAGGCTCTGGCCAGGCTCTCTGGGACAGTCCCCCAGGCCAGCCTTGACCTCTGCACATAGGCGGCCTGCTTTACCAAATGGCTGGGGGTGATGCTGCAGCAATGCAGACACACCAGGCTCCCTCACTCCGAAAAAGAGCTTTCTCCTCAGCCCTGGAATGTGGAAGACAAACACTGGCCCATCCTTCCCGCTAATGAGGGTTCCTGGAATGTGTGAGCTATGGTACCCAACTGCCAAGGACTATGTTTGGGGAAGCCCCCCACAATTAACTGAATTCTAAGATCATTCAGAAGACAGACTGATGACAGTGCCTTCAAGGAGAACAAGAGAATAACAGCATAAAACAAGGCCCATTAAAGGGATGTGGCATTTTTTGTTCAAACTGTAAGAAAATTACTTACGAAGATTTAGCTATATGAAATTATAATTGGTTCAAAATGACAAAAGCGGTCCATATTTTACAATGTCAATTTGTCAGACCGGTTGTTCTGACATCATAAAACTCCTTAAAAGGTGAAGACTGTCACCATGTAAAGAAATAAATTGTCATGGGGTCCTCAAATGGGTACAGTTAAAGTGCCCACTGGTAACAAAAGCAGTTTCCCAGAGGCCCTCTGTGCTTGGGAGGACCCCGTTCTCTCTGTTAACTTACTTCTTCCTAATTAATAAGAATGAAGCTGAGGTGCAGCTCCGGCCGGCTCAGTCTGAGGTGTGCTCCTTCAGAAGGTGGCCTGAGACCCAGACTGCTCCACAGCACTGCTCTGTTATGCCTTAGGCCACAGGGACGCATCCGGGTGTCTGGCAGTGAGCAGGTGGCAGGGTAACTCTGCACTTCCGTGGGTGTCCCAGCTTCCTCACCCACTGGGTTGTGGTCACAACTTGTTGATCTCAGGGACACACAGTAGTGGGTACATCAGTAGAGCTTTCAAAAAACTGGAATTTTATGCAGCAGCTTCTCAGAAACTAGGTGTAATTTCGCCCCGAGAAACAAGAGGAGTCCAGCTGCACGGAGCTGGGGCCATGCGGCCTGGGAGGGCACGGGGGCTGCCTGAAGGTGGAGGAATTCGACTTTGCTGCACCCCAACCTACCTTGCTCGCCCTCACCACAACAGAGGCTGCGCAGGAGACGCCCTTTCTAAATGGGTTATAGCATCATGCTGTTTAAACACACAGCAGACAGGTTTGCTTCAGCATTTTTCAATTAAAAATAACATTCATTGTTTTTTCATTACTATAGCAATGCGTGTTTGAGAAAATAAAGATAAGTAAACTTTTTCAAAAAAAACTAAAAAGCCTCCATTATCTCACCACATAGAGATAGCTACTGCGAATACTTCAGTGCATTTATTTCCAGAACTCTCTTGGCCTAGATAAATTCATCTATTTTTTTATAAAAATTAACTCATACCACCACTTTCTTTTGTCATATCTTTTCATAATGTATCCCAAACTCATTGACATGACAAAAAAATTTTCAAAAATATCCTTTGTATAATAATGTACTCTACTATTATTTAAGAATGAGTTCGTTCCGTTCATTCTTTTTCATTTCCAAGTTTAAGTTTAGCTTTTCATTGAAGTAAACAGTGCTTTTTGGTTTTGTTCATTCAGGATACACATTGGGTCACTGGCATGAGCTTCAGCTGGAAAGGGACATGGGGGAAACAGACTCAGCTCCACCCCAGTGAAGCGCAGAGTCAGAAGGGAGAGCCGTACCACGGGCAAACGTTTTAAAGGTTAACCCCAAGTGAAAGCTGAACTTACCAATGTTAGTAAGTGTCCTGGAGAAAACGAAGAGCAGGCCTGGTGAGAATGATGACGTTTCACCTGAGGCTCCAGACAATTAGCTGCACAAGGGGAAAGGGAAGAAGCTCCCGGCTGGGGTCAGGGCCCTGGAGCACAGGTGGCTGAGACAGGGGAGTTTGACCGCATCTGCTGGGCAGTCTGAGAGGATCTTGTTCTGAGTGCAGTGGGGGCCCCCAAGGGCTTTGCATGACAGAGTGACCCCTGAATCAGGGCTCGAAAGGTTACTTTGGTGTCTATGGGGCAGAGGGCTGAAGGGACTAAGATGCAGTGTTCCCAGCACATTGTCTACGGCAGTGTGAGGCACTCAAATCACAGCAGGTGCAAAACGATGACCTTGACGTCTGTGCTGTTTCCTCAGAGTGGACGATGACGTTCTCCTATGAAAGACGCCCTCCCTATGCAACAAAGAGGCAACATCTTTATCCTCAAGGAGTGAAGTCGGAACAGAGAATACTGCACAGACCTCGTCAGTGTTAAGTCTCATCTTTTAAGCCTCCCTACACAACTTAGTTGCTTAATTTATAGCTTTCATATGAAGGCAATAACCCAATTATAACACGAGAATATGGGGAAAAGAGTAAGGAAAGGGAGGGGAGGGGGGAGGATGGGTGGAGGAAGCGTAATTGGTGGGGCCACACCTACGGTGCATCTTAGAAGGGTACAGGTGAAACTTACTAAATGCAGACTGCAAATGTTTTTGTACAATAACTAATAAAATGCCATGAAGGCTATGTTGAACAGTTTGATGAAAACATTTCAGATTGTATATGAAGCCAGCACATTGTACCCCATGATTGCACTAATGTACACAGCTATGATTTAATTTTTAAAAAATTTTTTTAAAAAGTGACTACTCTTGGGCAGCTCCTGTGGCTCAACGGAGTAGGGCACTGGCCCCATATGCCGGAGGTGGTGGGTTCAAACCCAGCCCCAGCCAAAAACTGCAAAAAAAGTGACTACTCTTTGTTCACAATAGTACATAGGTAACTGGCTTTCACTACTTTTGGGGGTCTTCGTTTCTTTCTGCGATCTGTGCCACATAAAACCTAGATTCTGCTTTTCTCCTGTTCTTCTAGGTTCTTGGTTTTATTCTCAGGCCCAGCCCTCAGAGGATGAAGGTGAAGTTTTTCCTCCCTGCAAATCAGTTTTATGAGGTGGTCACAGTCATCCACACAATAGCAGAGTTGTGATGTTTGCCAAGCACTTAGATAATACTGTAAATAAAAAGACGAGGAAAATCACCTGTGCTTCCTCTATCTAGGATCATCTCTTAGTATGGCTTTGTGTAGTTCAGAGTTTTTAGTGCCTATGTTGATACAGAAGTCTAAGTTTCCTGTTATATCATACAGCATAGCACACCCTGTTTTCTGTTCACCATATCATTAATATTTTTTCCATATTTACAAATTTAAAAGCAATAAATTTAGAAATTTCCATGTCTATATGTTTAATAATTTAATTAATGCATAGCACTCGAAAATGCAGACATAATCATTTATTTAGGCAGAGCACAGTGATTGGGTGAATAGCTGATGCCTCTGCTGTGTGAACAATGTAGCCGTGTACACAGAATGTGCACGTATCCTAAATGTGCAATTTTTCAGTAATTACTACAGTTGGCCCACACGGGGGTAAGTCCGCTGAATTCAGAGCGGGAATCAGAAGGCTACCGGCCTATGTCTGCCTTTTCCCCAACACTGGCACCTCCCACCTCTCCAAAGGTAACTGCTGTGACTTTCAGTTACTTTTCACTGCTTTTGAACTTTCCGAAATCATTCAGTGATTTTATTATGGCTTCTCCCACCACATTTTATAATTTTGAGATTTATCTATGTTATTGTGTGTAGCTATAATCTCTTTATTTTTATTGCAGTTTAGATTCTGTTGCACAATGAATCTTTTCACCTATCAATGATTATTTTCTTAGCATAAATTCGAAGAAGTAGAACTAATAGGCCAAAAGCCAAATAGTGAAGCAGTTGATAGATATGTCCAGGTGCTCTCTGGAAAGGGCACACTGGTTGACTCTTCTGCTAGCTATGTGTGCATGTGTCTGGTCTACCCCACCATCTACAGTAGGTATGGACTTCATTTCTTAATCTGTTACAACTGGAGAGATAGCCGAAATGTTTACTGTTTTATAACTCCTTTTAAATCATACTTTGTTAAGAATTTGCAAAAAATGAATAAAACATATATAAAACTATTTTGTAGCCTTTTTCAATTAACAATATATTATTAATGTTTACTTAAATGTGCCTAAATCTACAACCAAGTCAGCATTTTTAATTAAGTCGTCATAATTTAAAATATGGCTATGTCAAAATTTACTTCTGGAGAGTTCACTATACGAAAGGCATTCCTTTTTCTTGAAGAATTTACTCTTTCATAATAACCCTCCTGATAATCCTATCACTTGGGATCTATCAATGTACAGATTTTAACGAAAAGGAAATAGAGGCACTAAAAGATTGTATAATAAATTGCCTAAAATTGAATAGCTAGTGAAATTTGGAACCAAAGTCTGAACCTAGCCAGGTCTCATTCCAGCAGCCATGGTTTTAATACCCTCAAATGACTGTCCATCTTCACTAATCAATCATTACATTTTCCTGTCTTTCAGAACAAAGGATGTAGTTTATTCCCAGTGCACTTTCATAGCCTCCTGTAGATTGTAATTGCCCCCAAAATTGCAAATTCATTTATGTTGCATTTCACTAATAAAATGAAACCAATGAATAGAAACAAAAGTTAATCACTGCTAGATTTGAAAATGTAGCGTTTTTGTTTCTTACAAAATAACTTATTTTCTATTGACAAATTCAGGAAATTGCTCTCATTTTATGCCTTAAGTTTTATACTATGAATTTTTATTGGTTCAAAGAACAGAAATTCTGATGTATTTCTAGATGTCAGTTTCCACACAGAGCAAACTTCTTCAACTCTGTTAAGGGGCCAGCAGCTTCACTAGCTAATGGTTGTTTTTGGTTTTGCAAAATGTGTGCAGTTGCCAGGGCTACAAGGTCAAGCAGAAGTGTTTACGCATCATCCAGACAATCTGAGGATAATTCTTGACAGTCTTTCCGGAATTACTAGATAACTGGCTTACTCCTCGACACATTGCTGGCTCTGGAAATTGATATAAGGATGAAAAATAATGGAAGAGATTAATTACCAAATTAGGTCTATTGAAAATTCCAGATGTGTGAAAAGACATCTGTAGAAACCACCAATACGATGTAACTGTTGGCCACAGATTAAAAACAGTGTGTTCAGCCACCCTCTTCCAACGCGGTCGTCCCCTAAACTGCTGTTTTTAATCGCCAGCACCTTTCACTGCCTGACCCAGTCGCTGTCACACGGTGAATGTGCTAGTGTCTTACTCACTACTTTGTCACAGAAGCTGTCCAATTCACAGCCACACTTTCTGCAGAGACCTTTTTGTAAAAACCTAGTTGAAATCATGCTGTTCTGACTGCAGGCTCCTGCACCTTCCACCAAAACATCATAAAGCGCAAAGAATTACTGTTTCTAGTAATCCAGGCCATAAATCAACCTGTTCTGAGGATGGAAAAAAAATCATGAGCCTTTCCTGCATTTATATTCAAAAGCCTGCTGTATCACAGTGTATCCTGAAAACAGTGCGTGTGCTCCTGAGTTACTGCTCTGTCAGCAGAGGTAGCAGGAAGGGGAGGCTTGGGGACACGGGAGGACAAAAGAAATCTCAGCACCCACTAAATAACTCCAAAGGTTGTGATCTTATCATGACCTTCCCTGCTGTACAATATTTTAAGATTGTTAAAAATTTCCACCTTACTGTCTGGAGGTATCACACACTGCTTCACTTATCTGAGCCCAGCTGTTTGAGAAGAACGCAACATAGCGTGACCTTGATTTCTTAACACCTGACTTTAACATCTAAGCAGTCGCATGTCTCATTGAAGCCGCCTGGACAGTCACAGAGGCCCCCTCTGGCATCTAGCGATTCCAAACTGTTTACTTCATTCTCCTTCTGTGAGATCTTCCAGCAACCACACTCAGCAATCACGCCCTGCCCTGCCCTGCCTGTCTGTGCTCCGGGACCCTTCCGTGGCTTGGGCATGTTTTAAAATCTCGGGTGCCGTTTCGGTTGGAAATAATTTGGGATGATTTAAGGTCAATTATAAAATAAGTTATCTCAGTTCCTATGGAGACTTCTGAAGAGAAAACTCAGTTTGGATATAGAAAAGTATTACCCACACACGGCTGTTGCGGTGTTCATAAAACACAAACCTTTCCCCTCCGGTAATATCGAGTCTTAAAGTTGTGTAATACAAAGCAGAGAGTGCACACAAACACACACGCAGACATACACACACACTATAAATGCTAATTGTAAAGAGACTTCTTTAAAGAAACACGCGAATATTCAATGGGCCAGGATTGAAGTCTTAAAATGTAGCAATGATACAAACAGATGTCAGAGTTATTAAAGTTCATTATATTAAAAGTGACATAAGAAGAGCTGGAGTTTTTTGTCTTTCAGGGACTTTGGAATCAAATGTGTTTTGTTGACAAAGCAACAGTGTCTCCTGCCAGCCTGGCGGGCTCAACCTGAACCTAGAAATCAAGCTGTTTTCTCTCTGCTTCGGACATTGTCACCAGGAATAAAACATTCTCCCATTGTGACATTGCTGAGCCTCAAATCGCAACCCAAGGCAGGAAGCAGCCCCTGCCCGTCTCTTTTCTTGTGACGGTCACTATTTGCATACTTGTCCTTCCGAAGCCCCCGAGCTCTAGCTGACTCCTTCTTGAGAACGTTTGCTTTCTACATGAGAGGCCTTGGAGCTCTCTTCTAAACTCTAGATACAGCAAGCAAAGAAGAGAAACCCGTGTGACTTCCCACCTCCTGTGCCCCTCTGGCATTGGGCTGAGGAAAGGAAGGATAGACACCTTATCTGGGCCCCAAATGCTTTGTGGCAAAACAGCCACCTGCATGGAGGGGGCTGCAAGGACATGGGACTCAGTCCTCCTCCTTGACCTGGTGCTCCCCTTCCCAGAGGGCATAGGGGGAGTTGATGGTCCTTCCAGGAGAGGGTGTCTGACCCTCTGGCCTTGCGTGGAGAAAGCCTCACCAGCAAGGCCGAGGGGACCCCAGGAAGAACATCCCCAGGGCATGAGTCACATGCCCCAGGTCCCCACCACCGGGCATTCAGGCCAGGTACAGTGGCTACCCCCCACCTGCAGGTGGGCAGGCCACCCCGTCTGGGCTCTGAAAACCATTCCCATGAGCCCCACGCAGAGTCCCTGGGTAGTTCACACATCAGCCGCCACCCCAGGCACTGTCCAAACCAGGCTGAAAAGCCACAGCGGAGCAGCTGTTTTGATCATTTTAAGTTGACGAATAACACTTGCACCTGTTCCTGGGGTGTGGCGCAATGTTTAGAATGAGTATACAGTACAGAAGGGTTAAATTCAGGCTAATTTACACAGCCATCGCTTCGCGTCTCATGTCCTTGTGATGAGACATCTGAAATGGACTCAGCAACTGAGAGGGACACAATTAGCCATCGTCACCACGCTGCACCCCAGATCTCAACACGCTGTCTGAGCATCCCTTTCGGGGGAAGAAGGCCTGCGGTGACAGCTCACAGTGAACATCTGCCTCCGTGGGAGCTTCCTGGAGTTCCTACAAATCGGTGTGGCCCTTACCATGATCCGTGGTCAGACCTTTCACCCCTGCCCAGCCTGGCTGCAAGCCCCACACCACTTTGCAGAGCATTTCCCAACTGTCATTGGAAGCGTGCTTTTTACCTGAAACCATCCCCAGCGTGTTCCACAAGTGTCCCTGTAAACTTAAGCCACCCCGGTGAGGAAGCGGGGCACGCAGGGTGGAGGGTCCCTCACACTGACATGTCAGTCAGGAAGAATTTGTAGTGTGTTTGGAGGCTGGTCTTCCAAGCCCTCACATGTATGACAGGACAGCCCTAGGCCCCTCCCGTCCAGCTTTCCCCTCAGATTCCCACACAGCGTCAGGCCTGGCACAGAGTCCCAGGTGCAGTAAAGCTGCAGGAGGCCAGCAGAGAAAGGCTCCCCCTTAGACGCTGTCATCGGGACAGAGACAACACCCAGGATAGCAGCCACGTCCCCAGCCGGTCCACAGCTACCACAGTATCCCAGGAACATTCTTCGGAGAACTGAGATACGCACAATTGGGGTGAGTTATTAAAGAGGAAACGCCCCTCTGAACAGACGTCAAACCCCAAGGATATGAATGTCACCTTCCAGAATGAAAGCCGCATGGGCCAGTGGAATGGAGCTAAATCAGTTCTCAGGGACGCACCTGCCTCACGTGCTGGGGCCGTGATGAATGTGTTACAACACCGGCATCAAATCGGTGAGGACTATATTTGCAGTGCCATGTAAACGGCTTCAGGGAGCAAACTGTCCTACTGTGGCTTCATATTAATCTCTGACTTCTGGCCGGTCACAGGGTGTCACACGCACTATAATTAGATGTTGAACATGTGCACAGGGAGAGGTGGCCTGACGGGTGCCCGATGACGACCTCTAGAAAGAGCCCCCCAAACGCACACCCCCAGCTTCCCCGCCCTGCTCAGCAGACACAGTCACTGCAGGGCCCCAGCGCAGCGTCGTGGGCCCCTCTCACAGGGAGCCTAGTTTCCACATCCAAATCAACCCAACAAGGTTGGGGATATGTGGGCAGCTTTCAGGGAAGGACAGGCAGGGCACTCAGAAACTTTGTGTATTTGGGGCTACAAAAGTGTCCCTGGAGGTTCTCTGTGACCTGGCCACATCCTGCCCTGCTCAGGGTTGGGAGACGTAAGAAAGGAAGGAAAGAATCGCTTTCCGGAAGAGGCAGGGCAGATCAGTGGCTCACGACTGTCCCTAGGCATCCGGCTCTGCAGAGGGGGGGTTTCCCACCCCAGCCCTCAACCTGCACCCCCAAAGCCTTTCATTTTTTCTCCAACTGATAACAACTAAACTACAAAGAACTATCCAGGAAAGTGGTTCTCAACCTTCCTAATGCCACGATGTGGTTTCGCTGTCACAAAGGGGTTGTGACCCACAGGTTGAGGACCGCTGACCTAGGGAGTGGAAAGCAAGAGAAAGGGAGGCAGAGAAGCCTGGGGGCCTGCCGTGTGTCTGGACACAACCCGGGAGGCCCCGAGAGACGCAGTTGCTCCGATTTGCACTGAGGGGTGACTGGACCCGGTGTGAGCTCAGCTCCTGACCGCAGAGTGGAATTCCTCCTGCCCTCCCGCCTCAGCAGAAGGAAGTGTAAGGTGACAAGATTAAGTGATGGGAGAGCCGGAAGGAAACCCAGGAGCACATCCAGAGGTACAGGCTTCAGTCCTTGCAGGGAGAGAGGAAGAGAGAATTCGGAAAAGAAAAATTGACCTGATTTGGTCCCCAGCATTCTCTGAGAACTTAGGGGACGGAAGTCCAAAGCAGAAGGACAAAGAGCCGACATAATTGCCGCGATGAGGCTTAGGCTGGGGGATGATCTTTGGGGTGTTAAAAGAAGCTGATAAGGTTTTCTTCTTTCATGCAGATTATTCCAAGAGCCGTTGGTAAAATCTGCTATTTTACAGGGGGGGAAAAGTGGGTTTTGAACACGCTCGTCAGATTGTAGGGCTAAATCTCCGAGCCTATGATTGGAACTTCTGTGGGAATGACATTTTATTCATTCAGCAAGCGTGTAGGAAGCACTTGCTAAGAACAGCACACAGCAGGGAGCAAGGTGAAGACTCATCACAGGGTGCCAGGGCACAGGGAGCGCTGGACGTCCTGTGAGCCTCCCCTCCCGGGAGAGGGGGGCCTGTGCCTGCTGGAGCAGACTGGCCGGGCACCCACGGTGAGGAGGCCTCGTCTTCCAGGCTCAGTGGGTCAGGCGTGGCCGGTGGCCCATAAGTCAACTCCGTGGGATGCGGCCAGGTCACTGAGAACCTCCAGGGACAGCACTGAGAAAAATGCAGGTTGTAACGTCCCCAATATCTGGTCCGGTGATGTATGAATCAAACACAGTGTTAAAGTGAAAAGAATGAGATGTATTGACCCCAAAAAGAATTGCCATTTGTGTTACATTTCCTCAACTCAGAATAAAAATCTTTTTTTCTTTAACTCACTGTCTTTCCAGAGTCTAAGTAAGTTGGAATTAGGGTGGCCAAATTTAGCCAGGAAAAACAAAGGATGCCCAGTTAGACTTGAGCTTCAGGTAAGCAGTGAATCATTTTTTTAGTAGATGTATAGCCCAAATGTTGCTAGGACATTCTGTATTCTTTTCTTAAAACCCAAGTTGGAAGCAGCAGAGAGGAGCTCGACTTCAGCCAGGATTCTGGAATTGGTAGATCTTACAGCGTTTCACCGAAGGGGACAGGGAGCACAGTCACTTGTGGTGTCTAAAGAGAATTGTCACTTCTTTTGATATTTGTCACATTTAGATAGAAGCTTTCTATGTGAAGGAATCAAATACATTTTCAGAGTACATAATATAATATATCTGTACTGGGAAGAAATGAGTTTCTGATAAATATGTTAACTAATATTTGTGGGTTCGATTTAACTCAATAAAGAGGCTCTTGTCAGAAGGAAAGTCTTTTGAAGTAAGTCTGTGAGGTCCTGAGAGGGTTACTCGAGGTGTGACAGACAAGTCCTGATGGTCCAGAAGGTTTGGCTGGAATCTGCCTGGGCCCAGAAGGGAAGACAGCGTGTTCCTCTCCTGCCCCCTAATTCTCCGGAGGAAACTGGAGCTGGCTGTTTTCTAACCCTGATAGGCAGGGTTAGAGTAGAATTTACAAACCACTTCAGGATGCAGCGTTCAGATGGAAGACTTAGGACTGGAGAATTAATTTTATCTTCCTCCTGAGTAAAGAGCTCTTTTCCTAAAGCCGAGAATCTTTGCAAGTAAGTGTACGGAATGAAAGCAGCCCAGTAAGCACTGCTTGACCCTAATCATTCCGAACACTTCAGACTACGTTTTGCAGTGGCCCAAATTAAACAGAAGAGAATTCGAGGGACACAGGACTCCTGAGAGCGAAGCTGCAGTTACACCAATCAAACATCCTCCCTGGGGGGAATCTTGGGGCGCTCTCTCCTAGAAGCTAATAAAAATAGGATAGCACTTGAATTCTCCACTAAAAATTCTTTCTGTCTTGCCTTGAAGTGTTTTCGTAGACACAATAAGTGGTAACTGGCTACAGAGAAATCGTGAGATCTGGATTAGACAAGATCTCGTTTGTCAAAATGTAATTTAAACAACCAGAATTTTGTCAATATTTCACACTAGAAAGTCTGCGAAAATTAAATTTTCTCATGAGATTTTATGTATTTTCTAGTAAATATGCCCATTGCCCAGTCAAATTTACAAAGTGATTACGCACCTGTGTATAATCTCAGAACACATTTAAACTTGAAATACCCCAATAGTAGTAAAAGTAATCAGATCATTTCCTTTCCAAACATTCTTTGATTTTATGAGACGGGCTTAGTTCTATAACACCTGCATGAGACCAGTTCACTTTTTTCCTACACAGACTAAATACTTCCTTTGCCTATAAACCTAAGATGCAAATAATTCTCTCTTGTCTTATTTTTAAAAACTGGTAATTGTTCAAAGCATGTCCATAAAAACTAAGGAAAAATCATCTTTATAAAATATGGATGAGCCTAAGTCTAATCAAATGTATTTATTGATAAAGATTGCACACACACACAAAAAATGACAAAGACACAGGTGAATAATAAAACCCACTGACTACCTAAGTGCAAAGCACTGTATTCCCTCAGCATGAAAAACCAAGAAGAATATTGATAAGAAATAGCTTTTCTTCAGTTTTATGTCCTGTGGTGTAATTAGAATGAAATGGAAGTAAAATGTTCTTCAAAACAGAACACTTAGAAAAATGAGCGAAGCACTCATTAGTGGATTTCCTAAACTGATATTCTATGAAATACCCACACATTTTAACAAATGTGCCACAAAATAAAGGTCAATGATCAAACACGTTTAGGGAAAACTCTGTATTATTTGAAAAACTCTTTTCACTTAAAGGCACTGAGAAGTTCTGCAAGAAAGAATCTTGTTTAATTATATTTAATCCACTACTTCCAAATTTTACTTGAGACTAGTATATCTTTTTTCCTGCATATCTTCTACCAACCTAAAGGGCAATTTCTCAAAATTTTCTAATTTGAGAAACAATAGATAATATAAAGGGTATAGAGTTTGGGCTTTTCTTACCCAAACTGCCAAAAAATTATATTGACTCATGCTGTCAGTCAAAAGCATTCTATCCACTTTTTTCATAGAAGGGGTTATATTCCAGCCTCCCTGTCTCCCAGCTTTGGGGAGTGGCCTTTTTCCAGTGGAAATCCGGGTCCCCACGACTTCCAGCAGGGGGCTCTGTCTGCTAGCGCTGTCTGTGAAGGACTTGAAGATAGTTCAAGGTTAATATAGCTCAACAAACAAGCCAGGAATGTCATCCGGCCCACTAGAACACAGTATTATAAAAGTGTAATCATGGCTCAAGAATGTTGTCATGAGAAAAATCTGTGCTCAGAATTTTATTATTGGATTTTATCACATGTACGTTTTCAAATATAGTAAGAAAACCGAAGGGGGGCGGAATATATATATATTTATATATCTCAGAAACCAAAGAGTGTTTTTATAAAACGATCCTCAAATTATAGGGCTCACGTTGAAAATATAAAAGGACATATAAGTTTCCCTACATGGTTGATAACGCAAATATGCCAATTTTCTATCAAGAAAATAGTGCAGAAAAACAAAAATATAAATTTGAAAATCAATGAAAATAAATTAATTCCACTGGGATTGAAGGACAAATATAACTCTTCGAAAACAACATCTGTAAATGGGGGGAGCACATTGTCTTGAGGAAGCTGTGTTTCAGAAATGTTTCCTATCCATAATCTGAACTATTTTTTTTCTTAAACCCTTGCTCTCTTGTCCTCTACATATGCCTCCCCACAAAGGAACCAAACTCAGACAACAAAGTATTGTAAAATACTTACAAACTGGATTGTAACGAGATGAAAATACTTGATTCAAAGTGAAAGCAGCACCACTTCAGCCAGAAGAGTTGGAAGGATGACAAGTAAAGTGGCCAGGCGAGCAGATCAAAGATGCAAAGTAGACTTAATTGGCACACGCAACTTCTCCCTGTCACTTTAGTTGCGGGGGATGGTGGCTTCCGGGAGGGGCACGTATCCCCACTGGGGAAGAAATGCGCAGCCTGACAGGTGCAAGTGGCTAATGAATTATGGCATTTGCAAGAGAGTGGAACAATTTATTCCCTCCCAAGCCTTAGAAGATTTTATATGTAACACACAGGCACACACACCGCTTCGTGAATAAGACAACCAACCCTTTGCCATTCTTTATTAAAATGTCGTAAATATTTCTATAAATAAAGCAAATAATCATGTGTTGATGAGTGTGAGAACCTGATTACTTTATCGTATGTTTTGATCTCCTTAAAAGTCAATGTAAAGATGTCATGCCAACACAGACTATACCTTCACTTACTTTTTATCTTCCCCAGGAAAGTGACGACTGGCATGTGTGGGAGGGGTACATGGTGAACACTGTGCAGAGGCAGTTTGGGGGGCTGCAATATAAACTATAACACCAAGCACCTTCCTGCAGAGAGGCATTGGTGTAGATTGGTTCTCAGTCCTGTCTTCCCACCGGGAAATGTGATTTCAGTGGAGAGAAGCACAGGAACGTCTGCTCCTCTGGGCACACCTCACTCAGGCACAGCTCTGTGGCCCACGTGATGGCTATTTCCAGCAGCTAATAATCAGGGTCTGGGTGGAATAACAGCACTCTGACTAAAGGGAGCGGCTGAGCCAGAGGGCTCATTCTAGAACACTTGCCACTCCCTGGTGCCACAGCTGACCAAACCCAGCCTAGAGGACCTAGAGACCGAATGGGATTCTCTCGAGTTTATGCCACAGATTTAATGAAAAGTAAGAGCTAAAACCAAATAACTGTTTCATAGAATCAAACTAGCATGGAATTTTCAAATCAAAAGTGCCCTAATACCAGCCAGAAACAGAAGTTTGCTGGCAAATACTTAACAACTGACTCTATCCGGGAAGAAAAGGTATGATGTGCCAATTTTCGTGGCGTAAATGCTCCCACTTCCCATGGCTAGTTGCAAACCACCACCAGCATAAACTCCCTGGATGCGGGAGGGTCTACGCACAGCCCCAGGCCTGAAATGAGACTCCCTATGGCCCAGGGGAGGCTAGTGAGGCTGATCCACCCTTGCAAGCAGGCTCCCAGACTCTGATTCCAGGTCGGTTTGTTAAAATGAAAACAATTTGGTTTAGGAAGACTTGGCCCAATGTTGGAATTGCTTCTCTTTATCAGGCACTAGGATTTGTTTAAAACATAGGTCTAGAAGGCATTTTGATGGTTGTTAAACCCCCTGAGCAAAATGATCTCATACTTAAAAAGTAGTTTCAACTATGTTAAAAATAACTTTTCTACTGCAATCTATACACTCTCATTCAGTCATTTCTACCAGTATCTTCCGGGAAACATTCTTTAGGATGTGGAAGGCATGGCTGAGCACATACAGCTGCACGTTATCTGGCATCATCTGGATGATGTATACTCAGGAAATTTTGAAGTCAATTCTTTAGTCCCTTCTTCCACTTTACCCTCAGAGTTACTTGATTATCACGTCACCTTTCCCCTGCCCCAGTTTGTTTTCATAGTATTTGGTCTTGGAATCAGAACCTCCTCACCATGGAGGACTGGCAGTTGCACAAAACTGAGAAACTGAGAAGGTGGGGGCAGAAGGGACAGCAAGAGCTGCCCAGGCCCTTGGCCAGTGCCCCCAACCAAAGTGTCTCCTGTGCCTCCATAGGCCTGTAACCTCTCGTCTCTTACACTGTGTAAAAATGAAATTTCTTCTTATGCCCGAAAGTTATAAAGCTCTTATATGACCGTGTGAACTTCAAAGCATTTAAATTTCTTATGGATTTTATGGGATTAAACATGTGGCTTCCTGAATATTTAATATGAGGGTAAAGAAAGATGTACTGTTGAAAGAGACATTTATCATGCCTCAAGACTACAATACTCAACAACCGGTTTGGGCCAGTAAGATCTTGATAACATAGGATTATTTTTCAAGTTTTAATCAAGGGTCACCAATGACATGAAAATTTACGAAAACTACCTCCAAATGATGAATATCTTAGATGAGTAAAGCTGACAAATTCCAATTCATCATTTTACTATTCATGCTATTTCTCTTTATTTCATTACTTCCAACAGAGGGGTAATGAAAATAATTCAGTTATTTTTACTTTGTGCCTCTGAGACTGTCCTTCAACATATTTTGTGCTTAGAAAAAAATCTCTAGAGTTGCAAACATTCTGAGCATGCTAAAGCGATACATGATTTTTTTCATTTGATTATAAGGTAAAGCTATAATCAAATTTTGTGAATTTTAACAATGTTACTTAGAATAAAATACAAATGTGGTAAGAACTCAAAAGATTTTATATAATCAATGGTCTGTACTCAACAGCTACATGAAAGTGAGAAATTACCCATAAAAGGCAAAATGAACTCTATAAAAATAAAGTACTCGACAATCTAAGTGCTAAGTAAAAATAATTACACATGAAGAACATTTTCAAAGGAAACAAAAGAAACAAATCAAGAACTTGAAGAACTAGACAGGCTCTTACAGAGGAAGGAGGAACATTAAAATTAGATGATTAGACGAATATGTGTGGGAAATATCGTTGTTTTATTCATTATTTATTTTAACTAAAATCTGAAACAACAGTAAAAATACAAATGTCTTTTCAGGCAACTGACTGTCACCAATGAAGTCTGGTACAAAGGAATCAAACTAAACCAACTTGGTGAAAGAATTTTCCAGTAGCTTGCAAAAACATTACAAAAAAACCTGAAAGAGACAAGTGATGGCCAATTGCTACAAAGCAAGAAAGGGGAAGTTAGTTCACTAGCTTGTGGGGATTCACTAGCTTGTGGGGAAAAAGAAATGGCCACCCTCAGCTCAGGATAGACACGCACTCCATTGACCCCCTTCCCTTCAATATCTCCACTGAAAGTAACAGATCCCACACGGGGAGCTTCATCCACATGTGTTTTCTCTTTGTCTTTCTCAAGTGCATAAAGAGATGTGTTTTGAAATGAGATAAACAAATCTTAACAAAGGGGGTATTGTTGACCATAGGTGTTGAAAGCTACCTTTGGTGGTTTTCTTTCCCTCAGCATTTCTGAATGGCTGACAGTTTTATGTAAATGCAGTTCATTAAACACAGTTCTAAAGTGGGGAGAAAAAACCCACATTGTCAACTAATGGTGTGTTGTTGCAGTTGTTGAACATGACAAAATAACCACCACAAAAATCTTAAAAATTCAAACAAATGAAAAACATATTAGCATGTGGCCACTATATGTGTGGAGGGTAGGTGCAGGGACTGAGGGAAAGGCTGGCAGTCAGGATGAGCACCACACAGCCCTGGTGAAAGTTAGCCTGGGTTGACTTAACCAGGATTAAAGCTCTGATAAGATCTGCACCCCAGGTCACAACAGGTCCATTAGCAAAGGCAGAAATATATGCATGAATTCTAGGGTTAAGGTAAACATGTATGACCTCAGAATAATCCCCAGATATTGTTCTCTTAAGCCAGTGTTTCGGGGAATTACAGAAATGACAGAGGATCATGACCTTGGTTTAATGTGCTAGTGGAAGAAAGCACAGCAGAGCCTTCCTTCCTACACTGGCCACCTCCTGAAGTTAACCTGATTTTCGCAGACCAGGCACATACCACATGCACTCAATGTACAGTAGCCCCAGTTCCTATGTTGGGCGCTGTGCTCCATGCACACCAGAGTCTTAGAGATTCTGTGGCCATGCCATGGGCCCCCACCCTGGTGCCTGGCTCATTGCATCTCTTTGGAAAACCGTCTTCCATCTGGTCTCTGTCTTCCTTTAGCTACTTCTAAATGTCACCTCTTCAATCCACAGTCTCCGGCAGAATTGATTTTCACCCCTTCTTTACTTACAAAGAAAGGATAGACATAGGGTTTAGAAGGCATCGTATTATGCTAGAGTTTAGAATAAACTTGTCCTGTAGTTATTACATGTCTGTGCCCAGTAAGACTGGACTCTCTCGAGGATGGGGGGCAACGTCTCACATCTTGTGGAACCCAGCAGCGCACACACAGTAAGTAATCACTTAGTACTTGTTAGTTGAATAAATAGAGTACATGGGCTTAAAAGTGTGATTACTTGAGGTGTTTTTCTCCACTTTGCAGACTGAAAAAAAAGCAAACATAACCCTTAGAATCACCCAGTGAGTTGGCAGCCATGTCTACCAAGTGCCAGACCCAGAGACTCCGTATGTTTTTCACAGAGATGCAAACGGGACGCCTTCTGAACTTCTTGTCTGTGTTCAGGATGATCCATCAACAAGACTTGCCTTAGAAAAACTTTTCTTTGCAATATTCATAGCATAGTCACTGTTATTGTGCTCATTCTTTACATGAGAAAATATTAGCACATAAAAGCTATCCTAATTTACCAGTCTTTCTTGGTGAATTAACAGCAGAGCCACAGTGAGGAGCCAAGATTTACTGAGTCCCCATGTTAATCTTAGTGTTTTGAGCCATCCATCCTGCAGCCCAGTCTAGCTAGACTTGGGAATAATAGGGCTGAAACAACACTCCCTCTGTTCCTGGCCACTAATAGTAGGATCTGGTTTGAACCGACCGTTTTCCTGTAGGGGTAAGGAGTCAACAATAACCTATTTCTGCTCACTGTATAATGTCTCATTGATCTGAAGCAAGCACTTGGTGACTGACTGTGGTTCTATCCTTGGGCATGAAACAGAGAGAGGCCAATAGATACAGCATGGAACTTATCACGGGCCAAATGCCTTTGAAAAACTCTATGTTAGCTGAAGGCATAAGGATCTTTCCCGAGTGCTAGGTGCCTTGAAAATTACATGTTAACGGAAAAAAGTAAATAAATAAAACTTGCCAAGTTATGCACTGAATGTGACAACCTCAGTAGATTCAGATGTTTCTAAGAAACACTTTCTAAATTACATTTGGATTTTCTGCATACTAAGGGAAACAATTTGCATGTCATCAACAGATACAGGCAAACTCTAAGCTGGGTTAGAAAAACTTGATACACATAAACATTTGGTATGCCAAACTTTATGCCTGAGCCTGAATAATCGCTTACTCATGGCTCTGTGTTTGAGATGTCAGCCGGGTCAGACCGATGGTGGATGATGAGTTTGGTGTTTTCATTAAGGACAAGGATGAGAATGTTAGGCAGCCTGCGGAATGCATGAATAAGTCCGTGGGGGGGAAAGTGGGTAAGAATACCCTCATCAACATGAAGTCAGTTTTAAGTTCAGCGTTACACAGAAAGGCAGTGCCAATTAAACACACACACACCAGGCGTGGACACACACAGTATTAAGACCCTTCCCTGAAATTGTGTAACCATGTGACTTTGGGCCAGTCACAAAGTCTGAGCCTACCTCCTAACGTAGAAAGTGAGAAGAGTAGTCTCTTCTGCATCGGTCTATTGTGAATAGCAAAACAAGAGAGTCTATGAAAATCCGTTATTCCTGTGAAAAGCTTTTTCCACGATAGGAAATAGAAAGTTCGAAATGAAATGCAGACAAACCAAAGAGTATCAATGATACATAGTAAGCATGATGCTTTTTAAATTGTTTTTTAAGTTTATGATTGTTTTTTAATTAGGACTCCTTCTATAGAAAGATAACTGATGTTTTCTGTCTTAACTCTCAGGTAGGCTTGGTCATTGGATACCTGCCTTTACCTGGTGAGCTTAGCTAGGGCCCAGCCCAGGCGGACCCACCTTTCCTCCGGTGGGCCAGTTGCAGGCCAGGGGCGACCTCTGCCCCCAGGCAGTGGGTGAAGACCCCGCCCACCTCCCTGCAGAAGCCGCACTCAGACCAGCTTCCGAGGTAGCTTCACATTCTGCTGTTCTCTGCGGAAATTTTCTCTCTTACCTCCCTCTGCTGCTTTCTATTTCCCCCCATTTTCACATTTATACTTTTATTTTGTTGGTGAACTTCTTTTATCATTTTTGTGATCTCTACTCATCTCCCACTTGTTCTCCTGTTTTCCAGAACTTTTTTCCTTCTTTCCTTTCGATAACTTTACTCTTCTCTTTCTTTTAGGGGATTGTGAACTATCTTAGTTTCTCTTAAATTCAGAAGAAAAAAATTAATTTGGGGGTGAACAAAATATCTTAATAAATGATATTAATATACTTATTTTTACAACAACAGTCATAAAACATGTCATCCGTTCTTTTTATGGGGGAGTAACTCACAGAGACATTAGTCTCCAGAGCCCACAAACATATGCTGTACTTTTAGAGTAAAAATGACTTCCTCCTTTTTCAAAGTTTTCCCCAAAACAAACTTAATAAATAGCTAAGTGCTCTGTGTTCCCATAGTAATTCAAGCACACATATCCATTATAGGAATTATTATATTAGCACCAATGATCCTGCTATGAGCCTTAGACTGTGAGCTCTTGGCCAGCCTGGACCTCTCTTATTACCTTTCCAAGGGATTAATCAGCATTCCGTATATAAACTAATGAGCACACGAATCAGTAAATAACCATTGATTTACAATCCAAGCCCTGCTATGCACTGCAATGTACACACAGGATCCACCATACCATGAACAGGGAAAAGAAAGGTGCGTCACACTTGCCTTAGATATTTAGGGGTAGGTGGTAAAATTGTCAACGACGCCACAAGCTGGTGTGGGAGGGGCATGATTTAGAGGGTCTACCGGCTGCTGCACACGCAGCAACTGGAATTTAGCTCTGTGCTGAGTTAGGTATGCTGATTTCACAAGTTCTATTTGCCAGTAACAGCTTTTGGGGGGCTAACTTCACGACAATGGATGTCTGCTTACCTGTGCAGCAAACTAACCCCCCTCCGTAGTCACCAAGGTCTGGTTAACTGAGGCAGCAGAAACACCGGGCAGGAGTCCACCTCTGTATTAAGTCACACAACCTCAGTGCCTGAGTGGAAAGGCAGTCTTTGAATCAGATGGGGGGACTTTTAAGAGCAATAGGGAGATCAAAACTAAGAGAGGAAACGCCCTGGACGACAGAGGTCACGTTTCCAACACGCGGTAAGGACGGAGTCCTAGTTTCCAAGGTTCAAGCAGTGTTTCTCAGCCCTCATGCCGTAACCTGGCCCAGTGTGTAAGCATCACGTGTCCTTCTGAATCGGGGGACAGACAGAGAAAGTGTACCTGATGTCACTGCTGAGAAGAGCCCTAATGAGGGCTTGAGCTCTCGAACGTGAATGCCTTGATGGGGCCATTCACAATCCCCCTGCAAAGACCGAGGAGCCACTCGGTCAGGACACATCCCTGAGAATGTGCGTCTGCCGGAGGAAACAGTTGGAACTTTAAAAACTCGTCTTGGAAAAAAAGAAAGTGTCGTTTTCCCTCTAGAACTTTTCGGTTCCCCTGTAGCTTCTTTTGTTGCTGTAAAATTACATTCATTAGCAAAGCCCTGGGGAAAGCTGCTGTGGAGCTGCTGGAAATAACGCTGCAGAATGAGACTAAATTGATCCAAGGGTTTGCACAACCCCAAGGCCTCCCAAAGTTGAGATGTTAAGCAACAAGCCTAGGGGTCCACACACCTTGCTGGGAAAGCCCAGCAGCCCCCGGATCCCTGCACACTCGTGGTGTATGGAAGTGACCAGCTGCCCCTGGCGCAGACACAGACAGCGGGATTGCCCCAGGGGGCTCCCATGACCAAAAACACGTGGAAATCCACAAAGAGCCTGTTCCCATTATTGTACCGAGAAACCGAAAGTGGGATCTTTAAAGGTCTTCACTCTTTCTTTCATTGATCAAACTGTATCAAACCCTGTGCTCAGGCTCTGGTACCAAAGAGAGCAAAGATCTGAAAAACAGCAGGTAGCGGCTTCCCCCGCAGAAGGTTTCCGGGGTGGACCCTATGGAAGGTGAACGTGTAGCAGAGAGGCCGTGAGGGACAGAGTTTCCGCCACAGTCCACAGGCAGACAGAGCAAAATTGATCTCCACAAGCCCTTTCAGGGAGCCGTGGCTCGCTGCTGCTCCCTACTCAGCCTTCCCAGTATCCTGGTCCATCTGAGAAGAGGAGTGGGAAAGACTGGTCCCCCTGGCCTGCCGGTGGCTCATCCCCAGTAACTCAGGCCCACTGCCCTTGGAGGCTCTGAAGACACTCCTTCTTCACAGGTGCCACTTCGTAACCTGCTGCCGCAACGTAAGTGAGAGTTGATAAAGAACCTCTGGCAAACCCCTGGCGTGCCTATTAATTAGGCTAAAGATTTACATTTTGAGGTTGAATTTTTCCTCTCTATGGAACTGTTAATTTCACAGGCTAGACAAAGAGAAAACTCCCAGGCCCACTAGACAAAGGTACTTTTGTGATGGCCACAGCAAAACACGTCATAGAATAACTAGTGTTTGCTTCTAGCTTTCACCTCCTCTTCAAAACATGGTAAAGTCACTAGTTATGACTAGCACAGAAATAAAAATTAAACCTGTACTATTTCATTAGTCCTTGTGGGAAATACTTTTCCTTTTAGCTACGAACAAGAAAAGTCTTCCCTGAGTTTTTGAGGAAATAAAGTGCTGGGCTTAATGTACAAGGACGAAAAGAAAAACATACTTTGAATAAAAAAACTCAGAAATATTACAGAACGAGAAGAACTCTTTCTTTGTAGCAAAGGCCTAAGACTTATGCCAACCTTGTTAGAATAATGGTACAGAAATTGGGGGGGACACATTTTTCACACCTACAAAGAGATGAAAGTGCCGTGCTGGTGTTGACTGGCAGGAGAGACTTTTCCCTCCAGAATGAATCTGCTTCATCTGTGCTTCCTGGCCTGTCTCTGATTGCTCCTGGCAGGACGCCCTACCCTCATGAACACCTAATAAATATTCACTGAAAATGACAATTCATATCTGCACTGAGATTGGGACAATACTGCTGCCTGTGTGCTGTCGCTGGCATGATGCCACCTAAATCACACATGCAATCAGCAGGTGAGCACAGGAGCAATGGATGAGCGTGTGTGGCCCCGGGAGGAGAACTGTGCAGGGCCCTCCCTGCCCCGACACTGCAGCCGGCGAGCAACTGAGCGAGAAAGACTCGGGAGAGCTTTCACAGCAGGCAGGGTCAGCACGCTCCTCAGCCTGCTGGGAATGTTTCATGAGATTCCCAGAAGCTGCAAAATCATTTCAACAAGATATTTCACAATGCAAAGATGCAAACCTACAATCGTTTATACTTAAACATTTTACTGGGGCGGGAAGAGTTTGAAAGAAATTTCAATAAGAGCAAATAATCTCTGAGTTTTAAAAATTTCCACTATGGAAAACTACTGAATAACCCATATTCAGCAGTTCTGATAGGAACCTAATATCTAATTTTTCAGAAGCAGATTATTTTGTTAGAGGCCATTATAGTAACTCACTTTCCCTCTGGAAATTCTCCCTGCTTATAGATGTTAGCTAAGCTCCATTAGCACAAAAGGCGGCCTGTATTTTCTCTAGTGAAGATAAAAACATCCTGCTCAGAGTTTTAAATGCTTTGGCAACAACAAAAGCCCTGACTTGCTCTCTGTAGCAGCATTCTAATGAAATCTAACCGGCAAATCACAAAGCCACAGAAATCTCAGGCTTTGGGTTCCTTTTTTTTTTTTTAATTGCCAATTTTCCCCTCGCGCTGAGGCATTAATCCTTGAAGAATAGAAAGCGGACTTGCCAGTAACCCAGCAGAGAAGGGGCATGGGAGTGAGAGCAGGAAGGAACTCAGCACTGTGGGAGAACCCCCTCTCTCCCCAGAAACCACTATTCAGGCCGCGGCCAGCCTGCCCTCGGCCTCCGCCTTGTACCAGGGAGCCAGTCCCAGCAGCATTGGTATGCAAATTAGGCTGCCCATCTCTGCCTGGCACAGCTCCTGGTGGCCTGTCAGAACATGACTCCAAGAAAAGGCACCAGATCTCAGATCTGGGGAGATCCACAGATTCCAAACCCACCCTGAATATATGTCATCAGCCTGGTCACAGGATGCCTTGAGGTTGGGAGCATTTTTCTTCTCTGCAGCCTTTATTTTTATTAAAACAAAAATAACAAGAAGACAATGAATCTCCAGCAGAGATTTAAAAAGACAGAGGAAGGGGGCGAGGCAGAGTCAAGCCAAGCATTCAGCACTAAACACTGGTTTCCATGGGAACAGGAGCTGCTTGGTGGAGCTTGAGTAAGTCCCCGCCCGGCTCCCCCAGCAGAGCCAGCACCACAGTCGCTGGCCTTGTGTTTGTGTGGCCAACTCTTCTCCTTCTCATTCACGCTCCCAGCCCCTGCTACCCCCAGCAACGGCACCCATCACCCCAGAAGTAGAAAGGAAAGAAGAACTCACAGCATCTGGGCTGAATTAAATCACAGAGCACAAAAGTATCCAGGCAACTGGGCTCCAGCACGCTGCCCAGAGTGCCCTGGCCATCATTTTGTCTTTTGCCTCATTTTTCATCCCTTCTTCAAGCAGCTCATGAGGACTGTCTCTTAACTCTCTTCATGCATAGCACACGCATTACATACTAGTTTTAAATTAAGTTTTCACATGCATAAAGTGCTATAGTACAACTGGATGTTATTTTTTGAAAATAGTAATAACCTAAATGGAAAATGGTAAGTGTGGAGAGAAGCATGGTTGAGAGAAAACTTGGTAAATCTGCTCGATGTGGATGTGTTCTGTTTGGGGGTGTGTGCAGATGTGCGGAAAGAGAGACAGACTTTTTAGTTCATCTCAGCCTACCTTTGTTGAGGCAGGTGGTTCAGTGTTCAAGGACTATGAGACCAGGCAAAAACTCCCCCCAAGCCCAAAGTTCATCTCCTCTATTTAGCTGGGTTTCTTTAATTTGGTGCTTTCTTCTAATTTACTTTGACTTTTAAAAAAACAGAGATATATTTATGAATGCATTACTCAAAAGCTGCCATGCAAAACATTTTAGCACATAAACCCTCATCATTCTACTACGTGTCAGGACTTTATAAAAAATTTTTATTAAAGAAAAGGTATATTTCTTAACACTGTTCATAAATCACCACTAACATATTTAGCGCTACAAATTTCTCAGCTTTCAAAGACACTTTTCTTTAAAGGCTTTGCAGAATGCTTCAAAGTCTACCCCTGGCAAAGTCCCAATGTCATTCACAGGCGAGCTCTCAGATTCAAAGACATTTGTATTTTGTTTGTAAGTATTTATTTAGGAGATCTGCAATTCATTTTCTTTTGCAAGATGAAAATGTCAATTTTCATCATTTAAATTCAAACTTCAGGTAAAAAGGTTGAACCTATATGTGTGTGACTGAGTTGCAATCTCCCAAGATGGAAAGGTGTGTTGGAATACACGGCACAAAAGGAGTGATTAAAGACGGAGAGTCACGGAGAGTCATTGCAAGCTTTGGTGAATAAGGAATATGATTTGTTCATAAAAGCCCTAAATCAGCTTTACACCCATCTTTTTCCTCACTCACCTCCCTCATGAATACAATGCCTCTTTATCACAAAGACGTCAGGACAGTGACAATGTGTGCCCATTTCCGTTCTCTTCCACAGAATCACGTAGGGTTCACGCCCAATGTGTTCTCTCCAGACGCTGAGCTCCTTCCTCCCCGGGGCCAGCGGCCCTCCCGTGGGTGAGTCTGCTCTGGTCCTGCAGAGCTCCCTGTCCCGTCCACACAGGGGGGAAATCATCCCAAGGAACGTCACAGCTGCCGTGACACTTCAGACCCACCGGTCTTGGCGCCACAGGCCCGGGAGTCAGCAGGGACCTCACTGTCCTCTTGCTCACCTGCCTGTCCCCGCTTTTCTGTCCTCAGCCTCTGACTCCTGGTCCCACAGGGCACCAGCACCACGTCCCTGAAGGTCTCCACAGGCAGATAAACTGCTCGAATGTGCTCATGGTGCCGCCCGCTGCCACCATCCTGGAAGGCTTTGCTTCAGGGCTTCCATGAGGCTGACGTTTGCCATCACTCGCCTACCGCTTTCCCTGACCCCGTTTCCTTCCTGAACTGTGATCTCCTTCCTTTTTTCTTCCTTGCTCACCCTCCGACCTCACCTCTTCTCATTGAATTTCAACCCCGACCTCCCGTCAGTTAGGAAACACTGTCTTTCCCCCAACACCTAAGATTTCCCTTCCATCCCAGGCCCGTGGCTGCTTCTGTGAGATGAGACGCTCCCCACCGCACCCTGATGATGAAAAAGGCCCCTTAACAGGTGAAGTCTAAGCCCAAAATAAAACCGAAAACTGCAGGTAGGTCTGGTCTCTGAGAACAGGGACTATCCTAGTCAACAGGCATTTCCAGGACAATGATTTTCAAGTGGTGTGCCGAGATCTTCATGTGTTGTGAAAACTTTTAAAGATCATTAATTAAATTATTTTTGAAAGAACTTCAAAGCACAGTAAGTATATTCTTCTTTTAAAATTCTTTTTCTTGTTTGATCAACATCATTTAAGTGTGCAGCGGAAAGTTAACGATAGATTCAAGAGTGCTGTGAGATAGAAAAGCTTATTAGAAAGCACTGGCCCAGTGTATCATAGATCACCAAAAAATCCCAGAGAAATCCCAGGGATAGTGGACTGGAAACGGCACGCACAGTCCTCACTACTACACAGCAGAGGCACGGTAGCCGAGGACGTGAACAGGGGCCTCTGCATTTTGTGGAACTTCTAGTCTAGTGGAGACAAAGAAATTAAACCAATAATCATTAAAGTAATTAATTATAATTAAAATACAAGATAAACGCATAACAGCAGCAGCGGGGAGCACCAAGTGTCACCCTGGGGAAGCCTGGGGTGGGAGACAGGTGGCGGGCACAGGGCGGGCGAGGAACCAGAGTGGAAAGGACCTGGGGAGCTTGGAAGTGAAAAGGGGGCCAGAGGCTGAGGAGTGGGAGCAAGCCAAGCCTCGGAGCTGGAGGAGAGGCCTCTGGTCATTCAGGAAGCACCATCAGGACAAGAGCATGGGGCTGCGTGCAGAGGGACTCCAGAGCCCCTGAGGGAAGATGCTGCCTGAGCTTCTGGTTCTTTGCTGCCAGAACCTTGGAGCCTTCATGGTAAACACAGTGAACCTTAAGGACAGCTGATCGGGACAGAAAAAGGTGAAGTCAGCAAACATTTTCCTTTCTCACATGTGCCAATAACCTGATGGACAGATTCCGGTCACTGCCTGAGCCGATCATAAGGTGCTGGGAGAGAAGGGGTAGGGAGAGAACATCCCCCGAGACCCCAGGGCTTCTCACTGTGGCCCTGCAGGGCCAGCAACAGCGCTGTCAATTTGGATCCTTTTCGATTGATAGGTGGTTGCCTGACAGATGGATTCTTCATCATTTAATCAACCCAAATTGGCAATATGACTGTAGGCATTCCAATTCATGCTTACTAAAAATAATGTGACAGAAAAGATTTTTTGGTAAGTCTGGCCTCCAGGTTTGTAAGTTGAAGGAGCATGTACCATTACTTCCAATCTGGGGGTGCCTTAATGTGTGAAGAATGTTTGTGCATGTGTGCTTCAACTGGTTCACACGTCTGAACGTCTGGCTCACTCAGCCTGGCCTGCGTCCTGAGAACTTCTGTAAGGTTCAGTATTACTACTCCATGCCTTTTAATGGGGACAGTGTCTGAAAGTGATCCACGTGTAGTATCCAGCATTCGTGGGATGTGGGTTTAGCTCTATCACAGAGACCACAAACGACAGACAGTAGCTTAAATCAGATGGAAGTTCATTCCTCTCTCATGACGTGATGTCGCGAAGGTAACAGCAGCCTGCCAGGGCCTCCCCCCGTCTCGCTCTAGCCTCAGTCAGGTGCAGAGCTCAGCCATGAAGCTGGCATACGCCACAGCCCTGCTTGAGGGGACCGAACGGGGACAAGCAAAGACAGTCGAGTCTCATCCCTTAAAGGTGCCACCTGGAAGTCTCACACCTCCCTCTCTGCTCCCCCAAAGCCAGGACTTTGCCTCCTAGTCACAGTGAACTGCGAGGTGTTAGAAAGGCCGTCTTGGCAGCAGTGCGCCCAGGCAGAAACGCTATTACCGATGCAGAAAAGAAGGATGGATTGGGGGCCATAATTAACAATCTACGGCATTTTTTTCTTTCTATCTCTTTACCTGTAAAACAGTAAAATGAGATTGTGCAGCAAGATAATGAGCTCATGAAGCAAATATTGTCCAGCGAGGAAGAACATTTCCTCTATCTCCTCCATTGGCATAACCAGAACCAAGCCTGGGGGACTCACCCCCAAACACTTGTCCCCTAGAGTGGAGGAAGGGTCAGACTTGTTCTTCTACTAGTAGTAAAAAATGATATAAGATAAGAAAAAAAAAGCCTGATACTTATTTACAGTTCATGCTCAGTAGATAAAGAGGAAAAGAAGAGAGGTAAGAGTCAAAAGTATTAATCTCTAGACTGCACCCTGAGAGAGAGGCTTCTGATGAGCAAGGATAACACCGGGGGCCGGGAGCTCTCACCACCCCACACGCCCCATGTGCCTCCAGGGCGTGGGAGAGGTTCTCCTTCAGGCTTCCGTGTACCAGCCTGGAGCAGTATTAATTTAGAAAGAGGCCTTGAAGTTTAGCTCTCTGGGGCTATGAACTCCTGTCCATTCGGAGTGTGGAGTTGGGACTTACTAGGCCTGCCACGTGGCTACCCAAGGCTGGGCAAGACCACCCCAGGGGGATTCTGGGGTGCACAGATTGGGCTGGGGGCAGGAAGCGGCTGAGACGCAGGAAGCCAAGCTGAGGCTGAGTAAACCAGCTCTGTCCGAGCCAGAAGAAAGACCCTCAGGGTGTATTTATATTTTTAAAAAGTATAAAGTAGAAAGAAACTGCAGTTAGAATTTTCCCCCTGACTTTTTCCCAGTAGTGGAAGAGAAAAAGGATTTTTAAAACAAACAAAACCCTGCTCTGAATACTGGAGTTTCATACAATACATTCCACAAGGTAAATCTGACCTCTTGCCAAAAATTTATGAAGAAATGACAGAAAGGATTCCACCCATCAATTCCTAAGATCTTACAATGAAACTATTTCCTGTACTGACTAAAATCAAACAAACAAAAGTCCAGAAGAAGACAAAGGGAAAAAACCTTGAAATGAGCACAGTTAAAAATACCACAATTTTCAAATGTAACCGGGCCCTGGAATCATCATTATTAAGCACTTCGATACCTGTCCAGCATTTTCTCTTCCTCGAAAGTTCCTTCCGTTCCAGTGTATGCAAATTCCAATGGAAAGTCTGTAAAACACCCCCTTTCATCTTCCCTGCAGTAGAAATGAAATCTTACAGGTGTGGGGCCGCTCCATCCTGCTCTCCTGTCCCGATGGTATCTTTATGCTCTCACTTCTCTACAAATAGCTCAAGTCTTAAGTCTCCAGAAAACAAAACAATCTTGCCCTCGATCCTGCGGTATCCACAAGTGAATCACTTATCTTCATCTTTCCTTCCACTCACGAGCAATTGTACTGAATAATTCATCTACTTTTCTCACGCCTAGCACTGGATGCAAACTACCACTCTAGGCTCCCAAGCCCTCTTAGTAAACCTGCCTTGTGATACCACCTGCATCCCTCCACTTAAAGCTCTTCCATGATTTCCCAATGAACACATTCAATTGTCCCTTTGAAGATGTCATCGTCATGTGGATACAGCTGGAGCCTCCTTCTTCACTTCTAGTCTTTGACAGCGCTGACCTATATTCTGAAGTTTCGTCCTGTCTTTCCGGGTTCTGGCTTTTGGGGTACGTACCCAGGAGGGACATGGTGGCTGATAAGTAGGAAGACATTCAGGATGACTCTTTTTGCTAAATTGCTCAACAAAGTGATGTAACAATTGTTTTCACCGAGGTGTACGGGGTGTCCTGCTGCTCTATTCCAGCCCCAAGCTGGTTTTGTCAGGATGCAAGATTCAAATCACATCTCACTGCTACCTCAGTCTGCATTCGTTCACAAGGCTGAACGCCCTCTCGCGTTTTACTGGCCATTTACATTTCCTTTTATTGAACTTTCTTTTTATATAGTTTGCTTCATTGTTAATTGGTTCCTACGTCCTTTTTGCTACATTGTTGAATTTTGCTGTATATTCTGGATGCTAAGTCTCTGTGGATTCTAAGTGTTTGCAAAAATCACCTTCCAGTCTTCTGGATGTTTTTAGCCATCTCATTGTAGAGACTTTTGATTGTATCAGTCTTTTCTCTTAAAGTTTAAGAGATCAACTTTTACCATAAGATCAGAAAGGTACTGTCATATTATCCTCTAAAAGTTCTTGCTGTTTTAATTGATTTCAGTGTACAGTGGGAGGTACAGACATAATCTAGATTTTTAAAATATAATAATAACCAAATCTCATGGTAATTGGTCAAAGCATATCCTTTTCTCCTGATTTCACAATGCAGTTTCTGAAATTTTGTGTGTTTATGTTTAACCCTGGGCTCGCCACTCATTTTGTCCTGTTGTTCTGTTCCTTCTGTCATTACCACACTGGCCCCATGCCTGCTGCCCATATTAGAGTTTTCCCTTGTAGGTAAGCACATCTCCAGCTGGACTCCATCTCGGGGGCCCCTGTAGCCGTGGATAAAGAGATAGAGCTGTAGCTATTTTGTGTTTAATTTTACTAGACGCTCCAGGAGTATCAGCAGCCTGGCATCACTTTGTAAATAATTGTTCTGCCCTGAGGGCTCCTGGACCATGTAGGGAACACATATTTCAACCGTGTGAGTAGCGTGAGGGCACTATTGTGGTGGTAAAGCCTCAGGGAGAATTCTTTTCCCTGCAGAACTCAACACAAGACACTCAGGCTCTGTGGTGGCCTCCCTCACAGAGGGGCAAACTTCTAAATGGAACCTTTCACTGTGAGCATCCCAGTTTGATGCTCAGAGTCTTAGATCTAACTCCTCCATTCATAATTTCTAGAACTTATTGCTTGGTAAGCCCAACTCTTAAAAGAAATGTCATGTAATATATATTGTCAAGATTGGCGAGAAGGTGCTTACTGAAGGACGACTTTCAGATTATTTGGTCCAAACTATTGCTGATATTCAAGTGAAGTGACGTCTACTAAATCTGTAACTCCAGCTACAATCTCTTCACCCCTGCAGTTCCACCTGCAGATTTGATAATTTCAGCAAGACGACCCACAAGCACCTCAAAATCAATTGAATATCTCCTTCTCCTTCCAAAATAAAGTTCTGTTCATGATGTTAGTCTCTTCTCATATACACATGTTCAAAACTTTAATCTCAGTGCATTTATGGTATGGAAGTTGTTAGTGGGGACACGTCATTACCTCTGAGCCTTCCTTTGTGGCTTCCAAAGCCCACGCATGGCCCACTTTTGCCTAATTAACTTTGGAAACATCCAAGTCCCTTGCTTTGTTTCAGGCCCCAAGCAGGTCCCAGTGGTCCTCATCCAGACGACTCCAGTGGCCCCCGCTGCAGGATCCGTCCTCCAAGCCTTCTACGTGGGGTCAGCCAGAACTTTCTCAGGGGGGAGATTAGGTTGCATCATCTTCCTACCCGAATTATTACACATCTGTGTGGCTTGTGAAAAAGAATTCAAACTCTTCAAGCGAGGACTGAAACCCTTCTGTGAACCGATCCAAACCTACGCCCTGAGTCTGATTGGTCCCTCCCTCTTCATGTGGTATCAGGCGATGCACACAAAATAAACGTCTTCATCCGAGCTACCTTGGGGGCGCAGAACCGAGGATGAGTCTGGAGTAAGAGAGTTGGATTCAAATCATGGCTTTGCCCCTGAAGCATGATTTGGGCAAGATGATTTTTCCATCTAAGCCTTGATAGGACATATTTCAGGAAATAGCAGGTATAAGAGAAAAAGAGGAGGCAGAGGTCAAAAGGTCATTTCAAGTTTGCAGCTGAAACTACAGGTACAGGGCGGACAGAGTCACCACCAAGTGACATGAAGACTGGGGCTTGGGGGGACAGATTAGGCACACGGCTTGGAACCTGGGGAGTTGGAACCTCTGTTGACGCACATCATCTCCCTGGGCGACGGCCCTGACCTCTGCCCTCAGCAGTGGGGCAGCTCTGCTGTACTCGGGCTCCACTTTGCAAACCACAGTGCAGTCAGCGTGTCTGTCTCTGTCTCCTCCTCGGCAACACTCTCACTCATAAGGGGACTCGGGTCGGATTCATCTCTGGTCCCCTCCCTGGCATTTAAAAGGCTATTTTTACACATAGTAGAAGCTCAAAAGTATTTTCTGAAGGAAAATGAAATAGTACTTATTTTACTTCCTATCCTGAATATCATTAAGCACTTCAAACTGGTGAGAAAAGCCATCCCCACAAACTTTAATCATCCAGGCAACAAGAACAGCCTCCTTCTGAGGCAGGCTCCCGAAAGGCTCTTCCAGAGGAAGCTTGTAAAGTTCTTCAGCATCTCCCATCACCTCGTGCAAGGATCTGTGATTATAGATCATTACGGGGAAGCAACTCATTTCCACAGGTAGTGCTAAACACCCATTAACAGGAACCTCTGGTTGTTCTTCATTTATAAAATAGAGACAACATATTCACCAAGCAATTAAAGATGAAAGTGGATTGTAAAACAGTAAAATAAAATATATGTAGCATCTGCAGATAACTAAGATTTCCCGTTCCAGCAGCATCTATGTTGGATCCAGGGGAAAATGGGGATTCCACGCAGAAACCCCGCAATCTGTCATCTCACTGTGCCTGCACCACCCAGACATTTCTGCACAAGAATATTTTATTAGTGAAAAATCTGGCATTCTTTTTATCAGTGCCTGGGAGTCTGTCATATTACCCAGATCCTCTCAGTAAAGACAAAGAATTTCAAATCCAGGCAGGATAATGAGCACGGGGAGGGTGTCTGGGAGCCATGCTGGGTTAGGTGGGGAAGGTAGAATCACACGTGAGGTATCTGTCTCCGTGTGTGAAGAGACACTCCTGGCTCCTCCTAGCCCTACGAGTCTTATCCATTTTTGTTTATCTGCTTGCTTAATTGATTGCACGATTATTTAAAGGCTTTTGGAAAACAGCAGGGTGAACTACAGTTCTGCTAGAAGACTTAGCTGGCTTCTGAATGCCCTGGGGAGACTCTGAAAAATGCTGGTGCCTCTGGGCCACACCTGGGTCTCCTGAGTCAGCATCCCTGGGGGAGGCACCAGCCACACACCAGCCCCTCACAACTGGAGAGCCCCCCGGAGAAGTTCTGAGTCGAGGTTTGACATCAGGCAGGCCTGCGTGTGAACCCAGCTCTGCCACCTAACAGCTGGGTGGCCCGCAGCAACAGGTCAGCCTCAGAGTCAATTCCTTCCTCACGCAACAAGGATGACATTACCCACCAGGGTTGTCCTGGAGATACGGTACTCAGCAGTTATCACTCAATATGGGTAGCTCTAGATACAAGTTTTTAGGACACCTTGAATTACTAATCATCTGCAAATCTGTTTTGATAACAGAGCCCTATGTGCCTGACTTCCACCACCCTCTGGGCCCGTTTCACCGTTCCCAGTCCCTCCATCTGCCCCGCACCCCCACCGTCTGGCTTGCTGGCCTTTTCTCAGACACAGTCCCCACTCTCTCACCCTGGACCCCTCTGTTACTCCAGTCAGGCTGCCGCGGCCACCACGTCACAGACAGCTGCTGTTCCCTTACGGCTCCTCTGATGACTCGATATCAGTGTCGTGTTGACCGATCTCTTTATTGTTGACCTTTCCCCACTGGAGTAGACGCTGTCCTGGCACAGGGCCCGATATCTACAGCCTGGCGAGCATTTGCTGGCCACATGAGAGGCCTTGGAAATCAAACACTCACCAGCCATAATAAATTCAAAGTCAATTCTTAGACTCATCCTCAAATTCTGATTATAAATTAAATATCTATTATTATATTATAATACAAATTCCAAGCACAGAGAATTCCTCCATAAATATAAAGACTTAGCCAATCCCCTTTGCCAACAACACTAATTCCAGAGATCAGGAAGGGGCAAAACCAGAAGCAGCAGTGAGAGAAACGAGTTCTCCCTCCTTCCTGCCCTTCCTTTTCAGCTTCCCTGTAACTTCTTCTTCCACAGTCATCGTGTCTTGGTGAACTGGAGCAAAGCTGAAGTGTCCAAAAATGGCCTCAGCATTGTCCCCTGCTCTGCTGGCAGGGCCCTGACTTCTGGGGCAGGGACGCAACGTGGCCTGTGAGGATGCTGCAGGGCACTCCTCACCTTCCCAAGCCCACAGCTGGGGAGCGGTAGCTGATGGCCACGTGGTCAGGTTGCCCAGAGAGTAAACTCAGCTCTGCTGAAACCGAGAGACCCAGGTCTAGACGCTCCGGCTGAAGTTGTGGGTCCCAGTGAAATTCAACCTAAGCTCTACCAAGTGGGACCAGGAATAGGGGAAAAGAAATCGCCTGCAAAGAGGGATCTTTCTCTCTCCTTTTACTTAGCTGCATTTCTAAGCATGTTGTAAGTCAGAAAAGCGCTAGAGCCTTCACCTGTAGAACCCAGTTGGAATGGTCACATTCCCAGGGAGCAGCTAGCTTCGTGGGAGCACAGGAAGGGGTGGGCTCCATACCCAGTTTGTCTTCAGCTCAAACAAAGTCTCTTTAGCAATGAAAACATCCAACTCTGCATCATGCCTAAGCTCCTTTGTGCCTTTTTTCCCAGGTTTTCTTTTTTTAATTGACTTCTTGTCAATGTAATTCTTTAGCTACTATTTTTTCTTACGATACATCAAACTCTCCTAAATGAATCTTTTTTTTCTAAATTGATTTGCATTTCTGGAAAGACTTCCTGTCTTTTCAACACATTGTTTACCTATTTCTTTCTTTCTTTTTATGTTTTTTTCCCCTGGTTTATTATAAAACTTTCTTTTGTTTTTATTGGCTCTGTTAGTGTGTGGTTTTAAAGCATTTCTGAGGCTTTAAAAAGAATACATTTGAACATCACACAGAATTGAGTATTTAATTATACACTCATAGCAGGTGGATGTATGATAAATGTGGCTTAGGGCCTTTCAGGAGGAGAAATGCCTAAAGTCAGGCCATGCACATTGCACATTTCTTACAAATGAACCTTATATATAGTTTTGTTTCAAACAGTGGAGAGAAAAGAGCTCAAGTTCCCCCTTGGAAGAAAGGCACTTTTCAGGCAGGTGTTAGTGGATCATCGGTTGGGAAGCAGGTGCCCCAGGAAAACAGGTATGCAGGCCACTGGGCTCAATGTGGATGACTAAGCCTAAAGTAAACAACTGACCCTGGTGAGTATGGCTGGCCCTGTGAACATGGCTGACCCTGGTGCATATAGGCTAATCCTGGGTGGGTACACATAGGCTGACCCCAATGTACATAGCTACACTGGTGCACACAGACTGACCCTAGTGCACTTAGGCTGACCCTGCTGCACATAGCTGACCCTGGTCCACATAGCTGACCCTGGTGCACATACCTGACCCTGCTGCACATAGCTGATCCTGGCGCACATAGCTGACCCTGGTGCACATAGCTGATCCTGGTGCACATAGCTGACCCTGGTGCACATACTTGACTCTGCTGCACATAGCTGATCCCGGTACACATAGCTGACCATGGTGCACATAGCTGACCCTGGTGCACATACCTGACCCTGCTGCACATAGCTGATCCTGGTACACATAGCTGACCATGGTGCACATAGGCTGATCCAGGTTCACATAGCTGACGGTGGTGCACATGGCTGACCCTAATGTATATGGCTCATCCTGCTGCACATAGCTGACCCTGGTGCACACAGCTGACCCTGGTACACCCAGTGACCGTGGTGCCCATAGCTGACCCTAATACACATGGCCCATCCTGATGCACATAGCTGAGCACCTAATCTTAAAGCAGACGATGAAGCCAGTCACTGCTATATAAACCACCACACAAAGGAAAGATCACAGTAGAAAATTCCAACTCCTTACCACATAAGCGCCATAGGAGAAGAGCCTGTACTGGCTTGGTATGCAAACAAATGAATAGTTATTAAATTCCTTCAAATGGAAGATAAATGAGGCAAGTGGCCACCATCTGGAACATACCAAGGCTTTTGAAAATGGTTGCCAAGCAGAATCATTGTGACCATCAGAGCCAGAGCCAGAGCCAGCTTCTTCCCAGCCAGCCATCCCCCTGGGCTGCATTGAATGTGTTGTGGGAAAAACTCTCCCTTCTAGCAAAGGCAGCTTCCACCAGTGCTGAGTGACTCAACAATGGTGAAGACTGCCAAGCGGGCAAGCTCTTGTAAAGCTGAGTTTCCTCCCAGTCAACAGTGACCTACAAGCCTGAGCACAGATAAAACTGCAAGCCGAAAGTGCCCTGCTTATCCCATAGACATTCTAGCCTGCTCTCAGGAGAACAATCCACCCCACACATCCTAACGGTGTGACCCTGATGGTCCCCACACACTGCCAGTCCCAGTTTTGCGGGCACTAAGGGATGTGCTTCCTTGCCAGGAACCATATGAGAGAGTCTCAATTTTCTCTTAAGAGACGACGCCAGTGTGACAAAGCTTGGAGGCTCACTGTATTAAATCCTATTTCCAAAAGCAAAATACCCTCTACTTGCACTTTCCAGAGTTAACCAAAACTAATGTATTTAGGCTGCAAGGACAACTCATGGGATGTTTCTTAAAAGACATATCATTACGGCAAAGTGAAAGCATGGTTACAAAACTTAAGCTAGGTACTCAGAATTGTAGCTCAACTAGGCCTATTTCACAGGATAAAGATTTCCAAAATGTAGGCCAAAGTAGAACATTATTTTTAGGGAAAAGATTGGTAGTTTTTGACATTTTATTCGTTGTTTTTAGAATCATTGAATTGATAATGGCCTGTGTCCAAATAAAGCAAAGTACGCATTAATTCAATTCAAATGAGCTAGCAGCTCTTGAGCACCCACCGGGTGTCAGGTTTTGAGGTAGTCAGTTTGTATGGATCATTGAATCTTTGCCCAGCCAGACGCAGAAGGCACTGGCCTGATTTTACACAGAAAGAGACAGAGGCCCAGAGAGGCTAATCGTTTGCTGAAGGTCACAGCCACTCCATGGGCCAGCTGGGGTTTGCTTTGGGTCTCCCAGAGCCTGCACCGCTCATGATCTTGGTCGCTAGAGCTCTCAGACCTCATCTCCCCCACCCCTGAACACAAAAAGGCCTTTACTCTCTTTGTTTAAATAAATAAAATGATTAAGTGTAATGATCAAAATCCACAAGAAGTACAATAAAACAAAAATGAAGAATGAATAAATAGACCTTTAAAAGCCATCTAGTTCTGAACATCAGAAATACTTCGTCATGCCCTCTGGAACCCTGCAGTTATGGCTGTCTGAGTCCATTTGGGCAGCTGAAATGAAACACCACATATCAGAAATCTGCCCCTCACGGTTCGGGGAGTCTGGGAAGTCCAGATGAGGGGGGCGGTTTCCTCGTTGACAGCCATCTTTCACTCCAGCATCACACAGAGACAAGGGGGCGTCTCTCCTAGGCCCCTCTTATAAGAGGGTGCCATCCTCATAACCTGATCACCTCCCGTGGGTCCCACCTCCTACTATCATCATCCTAGGGTAGATTTCAACATATTAATTTTGGGGAGACATAAACATTCACACATAACATTAATATTCAGTTTTTATTTTGCTTTGTGTTTTGGAAAAGGAAAGAAATATCTCACCCAGTGGGTTGGATGAGGCCACCTGCGAGGCATTTGCCAGCTGCCTCCACTCCCGGCAACCCACGCCTCCACAGGGCCCTCTGAGGGCTCTAACTGCCACATCCACGTCCGTAATCCACTGTGGTGGAGAAGCGCCACAGGGAAGCATTCTTAGAACCTTCACACGCGTACTGTCGCCCCACTGCTCAGAGATGCTTATGCTCCGTGAAAAAGACAAAACAGAGCTGCAAGTGTGTGTAGAAATGATGTCGATCCTCTGACCATCAAACTATTAATAACAATATTTCTTATTTGTTTAATACCTGAACAGGTACAGCTCCCAGAGCAGTCAATTGTCTGGCAATAAAGCGTGATGGAGCATGTAACAATTATGTAACAGCTGCAGAGACCTACTGGATATGATTTAGTATCTTCCCGTACCCTGGGATGTAATAAAAGTGGGATTTAAATACATATCAAACAAGCTGTTAGAGCACCCAGACCAGAGCAGGTAAGCTCCACGGACTTTCCCAGCAGGGTGACGCTGATACAGCTTGGAAGAAGAGGGGGAAAGAAGGGCAGTAGGGGAAGGAAAAAGGAGGGAAAAAAGAGAAAGCAAAACAAAACCCACTTGCTTGCCTGTAGGCACAACTTAAGAGCAAAGTAGCAACAGTAAACAGCAGCCCCTGCCCCCTGCGCTGAATTCAGGCCGGACCACGGGTACCCTGGGTGGGCAGCCAGCTGTCTGTGCTCCTGCCCAGCACGCAACCTGCTACCTTTCACTAGCACCGGGGTATTTAAGTGCTTCCGATTCATTCGGTCTCATGCTTTATAACTCGGGATAACACACTCTGCCTCTTCGTTTCCCAAATGAAGGATCATTCCCTCCTTTCTCCATCTCCATTTGAGACCGACGCTGTTCTTTCTTTCATTTTTTCTAAACAGTCAGACTCCTTTTCCTCCAGCATACCTCTTTTATCTAAGCAACCTACTTTCTTTGCTCTCAGATTTGTGGTCATCGAGGCTTGAAGCCAAAATGCGGCGCCTAACGTACAAGATGACTTGTTAGCCACTTTTTACTGATAGGAGAGAAACCAGAAATCACTCTAGTAAATGAATGTGAGATAGCTCAGCCTGGCCGCACGGGCTGATGTTACCCTTGGAAGGAATAGATAGAGAAAAGAAAGAACGGAGAGATAGAGAAACGCTCTCTGTGGTTTCTGATGCTTCTGCTGATTGCTTTTCATCTACCCAGCCTTTTCTTAACACTCTTTGAGATCATGTAGGTAAATTATACGATGCTAAAGGGGAAACCTATGGGAAGATGACCCGAGGGCATATTCAAGGGAAAATGTTTCTTGTTCAGTGACAGTGGAGAGAGAGGCAGTCTCCTATACTGGGCGATTCTCAAGTGAGAAAACAATATGAAACTTCCAAAATGTTTGTTGGAATTGATTTGTGCATAGCTGCAAAGCTACCAAGCCCACTTTGGGGCCACAGCTCTACACTGGAGAATTATATGAAAAGCACTTTTTCTAAGTCCTGGGAGTTCATCGTCCTACTGACTTGATCTTACAGTCTGTAGGAGGTGCAGGTGGGTGCATGGCCGGGTGGAAGCGCCACTGCCGCCACTTCTCTCCTGTCCCTCAGTGTCCTGGAAGCTGGACATGGCAGCTGAAATACCTGGGAGTCTCCTGAGCACACACCAAACACACAGAGGGAGCCAGGGAGGGCTGGCGCGCAGCCTGAGCTCATTGAGAACCTCTGTCTGTGCCTCCCTTCCTCTCAAGGTGCAGCTCCAGCCAGGGGGGTGCTGTGACCTTCACTGGTCCCAGGCAGTTTGACCTCCTTGACTCCTCAAAGAAATGTCAAAAATTATACTTTATGGCTACGCTGGTATAAAGACAGATATATGAAGTAGCACACACCGTACCGTGAGTGACCAGGGAGAGCTTAATCTGCTAGTGTTAGTATTCAACGTTTCTTTCTAGACACCTCATACAATGGGAGAAAAAAGAAAAAGAAACAGAACTCTCCCCTGCCTGTCTGCTTATGCCTGCAGATCCTGGCCGGGAGCTTTATTTTAGACGAAGCCTTGGTGCACACTGTTCTGCCCTATCATGTCTGTTCACCCACCACAGCTTGGTTCTAATTCTTGTAGTCTTTTTCCCACCTGATTTCCAGGCTCAAATCAATTTTCCTCTTCTCTAGAAGCTGATCCTAATAGCTCTCTGCGGTTGCCACCCCTGCATTCTGAGAGAGCACCCTCTCAAGCTCCTCACCCGGCGCTTTGTAAATAACCTCTAATAAAATATTTATCTTTGAACACCTAATAAGCACTAATAAAAAGTCGTCAGATGGATAAATACATGGTGTGTCTTAATCATTCGTGCATCTGTCTCCTACCATCAGCCCATGAACTCTTGAAGGCCGGTCTCTCTCTCAGATCAACTGTGTCTAAGAGCAGCTGGTACACGGTAGGCTCTGAATGGTTGCTGAGTGGAGAAACAAAATTATAAGGGCATAACAAGTAATAGTTCACCCTACGGAAATTTAAGACAGGCCAGAATGCCAGTAGCTTTTACATTCTTGCCAAGGAACAAATGCTGGGGCAAGTGGTCCCACCGGGGGAAGCTGCCACATCAGTGACACTGCCTGGTTGTGCGAGTGACTTGACCAAGCTTGTGACACTTTCAGTAGTCAGCGATCTCTGGAATAAAGGGGAAACATGAACATAATATAATAAAGTGGAGGCTTTAAGGCACGCAAAGGGAAAACGCTTATCTTCCTTTTTTTCTTGACACCCTTTGGGGGGACCCTACTGTCATTACACAGAATATCTTAGGTCAAGAAGACTCCATGTGCAGTAAAATGATTTTACCAAAATAACTTACTTACGATTAAATTAAGCACTTAGCACAGTACCCAGCACAGAAAAGTTACCTGACTATATCTGTGTAATTAAAAGTCCATAAAGTAATTAGTTACTTTTTCAAAAGAACTCACAATTAGACTTTTTTTCTGACCACTTTAGCATAAACTTTAACTTTATGAAAAAAATGTAATAATCTAACTTACACATACTTTCAACATAAGACCTTAAGTTCTTACATGGGACCAATATAAGATAGTATGTAAGAGCTGGCTGGCGAAGGCTTTAGGTATAAGCGGTATCTACCAGTTTAAATTGATTTAACTCAGAACCTAATTACCCATCCAGGCCAGAATGATGGTTTGGCCAGTTCCAAACTGCAGGCGCTGGGTGGGGGGCACAGGAGAGGCAGGAGCACTGCACGGGGTCGTCAGCAACAGGTGACAGAGAACGTGCGTGCTGACGCCGAGGGGGAGTGAAGTGGGAAAGGAAGACGTGGGGAGTATCCGAGGATTCCGTCTTACCCACAGGGTCCAAAGCAGTGGTATGTTAATCAGGTGAGAAGGGAGACCTCATTTTACACTACAGAAATGCACACATATAAAGGAAAAAAACCTTCATTTTTAGCAGTGAATGAGGGCAGGTCAAACCATTATTTATAGTATGTTACGAAACTTTCGTCTAGGACAAGTAAAGGGTGGGTGGTGATGAGCAAAGGCCACGTTCTTCTTCTTACAGATCACACCTCTTCTGTGAGAGCTGCCGGCTTGTCTGGGACACACCACGCTCCTCAGCCAGCGCCCACGGAACAGGGCCTCTATTTACAGCTTACAATCCTGATGTACTTTATTTTTCATGGACTTATTTCAGGGGTTTGATGGAAACTTTTATTTAAAAATATCAGTGCAACAAAACTCGATTACTTACAATTTAAACAATTCTCTCTTAAGTACATATCCTCATCTCACAAATCTTACCTTCCCCTTCCTTTCCTGCAATCTCTCGTCTTGTGTCCATGAAGCCTTAGTGTCATCCCCGCATCAGGGCAGGGTTTCTGAGGGTTTCCCCTCCCCTGCCTGCTGCTTCCCACCTGCACTGCTGATGTTGAGCTCAGGTCCTTCCCGAGGGCTCCCTTGGCCTGTCAGCTGCTAGGTGCTTTTCTAAGGCAACTTATCAAAACTTTCAGGCCTTGTCCTGACCACAGGATCCTCCCAGTCCTCTGGAATTCTCAGTCCCCTTGTAGGGAAAGGAATGTTCTAGAATGTCTGGATATACTCCTCGCACCTTGCTCAGCGGTGGAGCTTCACCTGCTCCCAGCAGGCCCAGCTAGACAGCTCCCCCAAATTCATTGCCAGTCTAGTGGCTCTGGCCCCAACGTGACTCTGAACACAGAGTTTCTCTAACAGACCATTAGCCTTCCCTGACTCTACCCCGGAGAGCAAGGTGACCCCTTCCCGCCCTGCCCTCTGTCTGCTAGGGTTTAGCCCTCCTGGTGCACACAGGGGGCCCCTGTTTCAGTCTTCGGCCCTAACACTCCCAAATCAGCCTCATTTTTCCTTTAGGGGAAGACAAGTGACTGTGATGCCATCTCTTTCCCTTTTTCTTTTGCTGTGTTTAGTATAAATTCTATGCATTGTGTTCTAAGCTCTGCTCTTGATATTCAAATCTCAACTTCTTTAGTCCTTAGGAAAATGTTTTATCCTTTTCTCAATAAAGTCTGGCTCTTGTCAATCAAAATCAAATTGGCTTCAGCTTCCAGCCTGTGGTTTCTGTTACTTATTTAAAGAAATCCATCCAGAAATTAAATGTCCTCTCTGCTTGAGGTCGTATCTCCTTCCCCCGGGGGGAGACCAGAGTGTGTCACTGCCACTTGAAGTCACTTGAAGGGGAGGGATGAGGGGCTGAAAAGGGCGGAAGACTAATAATTTCACATCAAATTGATGTCCCAAAGATCGATACTTGGGAGCGAGTTTTCTGCCACCAATTCATGCAGATTATTGTGGTATGTGTAAAAAAAATAAAACCCTGGCCGGGGAGATACGATGATCACAAAGGTGGTCTTCTCAGGATGAGGCTTATCCGTGGCATTTCGGATGTACTGAGCCCTGCGATTTCCCCAAATGTGGGAAACTTGACTGCATAATTTGAGGTAGTGGAAGACTGCATTTGCACTTTCCCCTGATTTAAAAAAAAAAAAAAAAGCAGAGATGATAAATATAACTAACCATTATGGGATTGCTGCTTAATTTATACCTTTATTACATGATAAAATGCTTTGCCAAACACAGGCCAAAACCTAAAAATAACAGATTTTATGCTCGTTGAAGGCAAGGATCATGCCCCAGACATTTTAAATGTCATAGCACAGTAAAGGGGCTGGGTGTCCCGTGGATGTGTGATAAATACCACTCTGCCCACAGCCAGCAAAATATAACTCTATTCATCATTCTCTAGTTAAACATAGACTCACATAAAGGAATTTGGTGGTGATCAGTTGGGAGGAGATAATGTTACAAAAGAGAAGACATTCCTGTTATTCAATATTTAATGAATATTTTATACCAAGGGATTCTGTGAGTTAAGATCACTGCAGTTTATCACTCAAAGTGGGAAATGTTTCTGTAGACAAGGGGGCACTATTAGACATTAACTGATCTCACACACTAGCTGTGCAGTTGCCCTCATGCTGGGAGGTCGTAAGACATAGTCGAACCACAAGCACCCTGAAGCTGGAACACAATGACAGAATCACGCAGCTCAGTACTGAGGGGAAAGTATACTCCCTGCCTGCTGAGAAGCTGGTTCTGTTAATACCAAGAAATACCAGGAAAAAAAAACAGTATTGGGTAGCCACACTTGGTATATACTCTTACAAATTCACAACACATACTAATGCATTAAAGGAAAATTCTTCCATAGGCAAACCTAGTTTTACATTCCCCTAAGTATTTGTACACTGATTTTTCTCTCCATTTTTGTATATTTTCTTTGAGTAACACACTTACTGCCATCTTGCAGACAGAAATAGGTACCTAGTTCAATCTTCTCTAATTTTATTCGGGAGAAAAAGATCCAAGTGGATTAAGTAATTCGTCCAGGGCCACATAGTTGTCAGTAGCAGCTAAGCTAGACATGAGGTAGCCATAGCAGAGGGAATAGTACCAGCAGCAATAGTAAGAGTATTAGTGGTAGGTAAAGTAGCAGCACTAGGAATAAAGCAGCAGGAATAGTAGTAGTAAGAAGCAGTAAGTAGTAGCTGCAATAGTAGTAGTGATAGTAGCAGCAGGAGTAATCACCAGCAAGAGTGGTAACTGTTAGTGGCAGTAGTAGTAATAGTAGTACCAGCAGTACTGATACTAGTGACAGTACCAGTAACACTAACAGCAGTAGGAATACTAGTAAAGGGAGTAGTTGCACTAGCAGCAGCAGTAGGGACACTAGTAACAGTACTAGTAGCAGTAATAGTAGCAGCAGGGAGTCTAATAGTATCTGTTACTGGAATAGTCACCAGCAGCAGGGATACTATTAATGGTACAAGTAGCAGTAACAGAAGCACCAGGGATACTTGTAACAGGAATAGTCACAGTAACAGCAGAAGTTGGGATACTAGTAACAGAAATAGTCACAGTAACAGCTACAGTTGGGATACTAGTAACAGGAATAGTCACAGTAACAGCAGCAGCAGGGATACTTATAACAGGAATAGTCACAGAAAGAGCAGCAGCTGGAATACTAGGAACAGGAATAGTCACAGTAACAGCAGCAGCAGGGATACTAGGAACAGGAATAGTCATAGTAACAGCAGAAGTTGAGATACTAGTAACAGGAATAGTCACAGTAACAGCTGCAGTTGGGATACTAGGAACAGGAATAGTCATAGTAACAGCAGCAGTTGGGATACTAGGAACAGGAATAGTCACAGTAACAGCAGCAGCAGGGATACTAGGAACAGGAATAGTCATAGTAACAGCAGAAGTTGGGATAGTAGGAACAGGAATAGTCACAGTAACAGCAGCAGCAGGGATACTTATAACAGGAATAGTCACAGAAAGAGCAGCAGCTGGAATACTAGGAACAGAAATAGTCACAGTAACAGCAGCAGCAGGGATACTAGGAACAGGAATAGTCATAGTAACAGCAGCAGTTGGGATACTAGGAACAGGAATAGTCACAGAAAGAGCAGCAGCTGGAATACTAGGAACAGGAATAGTCACAGTAACAGCAGCAGCAGGGATACTAGGAACAGGAATAGTCACAGTAACAGCAGAAGTTGAGATACTAGTAACAGGAATAGTCACAGTAACAGCAGCAGTTAGGATACTAGGAACAGGAATAGTCACAGTAACAGCAGCAGGGATACTAGGAACAGAAATAGTCACAGTAACAGCTACAGTTGGGATACTAGTAACAGGAATACTCACAGTAACAGCAGCACCAGGGATAATTGTAACAGGAATAGTCACAGTAACAGCAGCAGCAGGGATACTAGGAACAGGAATAGTCACAGTAACAGCAGCAGTTGGGATACTAGGAACAGGAATAGTCACAGTAACTGCAGCAGTTGGGATACTACTAACAGGAATAGTCACAGTAACAGCAGCAGGGATACTAGGAACAGAAATAGTCACAGTAACAGCTACAGTTGGGATACTAGTAACAGGAATAGTCACAGTAACAGCAGCAGTTGGGATACTAGTAACAAGAATAGTCACAGTAACAGCAGCAGGGATACTAGTAACAAGAATAGTCACAGTAACAGCAGCAGTTTGGATACTAGTAACAGGAATAGTCATAGTAACAGCAGCAGTTGGGATACTAGTAACAGGAATAGTCATAGTAACAGCAGCAGTTGGGATACTAGGAACAGGAATAGTCACAGTAACAGCAGAAGTTGAGATACTAGTAACAGAAATAGTCACAGTAACAGCAGCAGTTGGGATACTAGGAACAGGAATAGTCACAGTAACAGCTGCAGTTGGGATACTAGGAACAGGAATAGTCACAGTAATAGCAGCAGTACGGATACTAGTAACAGTACTAGTTATAGTAACAGCAGCAGTCACAATGGCTACTATTCTTTAGCACCTGCCACTGGGCACTTTGAGAGAGTTCAGAGCTGTACCTGCTTTCATGTCTTCCTACCCAGCAGGAAAGCTCACAAGGGCGATTTTCACCATTGTATCCTCAGTACTTTAGCAGGGCTCCCGACATCAAGTAGGCACTTCATAAATATTTATTAGTAATTGAATGAATAAAGGCACATGCACAGTAAATTTCAAGACTAAAGAACTGCCCAATGTGCCAGGGTGTTGCTTCATTATCATGTATCAACAAATCTCTTTCCTTTTTTTTCCCTTCTCTTCTCAACCTTCCTAATGCCGCGGCCCTTTAATACAGTTCCTGTGGGTCGCAACCCACAGGTTGAGAACCACTATCTTAAAGAGAGAAACGTACAGTGCAGTGTATGTTCAGGACAGCTGCATGAGACTTCTCGCATTCCAGGAAACAAACTTTTAAGTGACCGTTCCTGGTGTTGATGAGAAAAGACACTACATTACAAGAGTTTTGAAAATCACCTTAAAATACAAACAGCACATACAGAAGTACAATTTGAACAGGGCTTTGCTATTCACCAGGGTCACACACTGAAAAGATCCCTACTGCAAGATTACTCTGTTAGCATTAATAAAAAGGAGGAGAAAAAGGCAACAGCAGGTATTGGCAGGCAGGAAAGAATCTAGTCTACAAAATGAGGGACATTGCCTGTAATAAAGGAAGTTAAGTATTTTAATAAGCCTACCAGGAGCCACTTAGTAATCACTGTTTAATAAGAGGAAAAATAAACAAAAGGGAAAATGATGGATGAACAAGAAAATACCTCGAATAAATTACTCATCTTCGATTTTAGTGCATTCTTTGATTATAGCATTCTTTTTTTATCACTGCTTAAAGATATTTCTTCCAAGGAAGTTAGTTCTTTATTTTACTTTAAAGAAAAACTTAAGAAGAGACATAGAGGATGTCAGAAAGAAAAAATTAAGAGGATGACTTAGTGGCTATCTTCAAATACATGAAACACTCTTATAAGAAAGAGAATACAGGTACCCTGAGTACATATTTCTGCAAGGGAAGCTCTAAATTCAGTGGAAGCAACAGAGAGGCACATTGCATATAACTGTAGATAAGACTTTTCTCATAAGTAGAGGTAACCAAGAATGGGTCAGTTTACTTTGGAAATTGCAGAATTGGGCTTTTGTCGCTAAAAGAGTATGGGCGCAGCTGAGGCCACCATCTGTAAGGGCTGCTGTCAAGGTAAACATTCATCTAAACAAGCTGACAGCCAAATGTCCTTTAGCTTCTAGGAGTCCCCAACTCTTTGTGAGACATGGGAGATTTTCTTTTCCCTACTGTTCAGCTTTTGTGCAGGACATTTTTTAATATTGGCAACCAGTAGCTTATTCAAGAGGTTGTCGGTCCCAATCCAATCACTGGGACAAACATTCTTCACTAAGCACACAGGTTAACACTAACTGCTCATTTGTTCAGGAAGCAGGAAAGCCAGAGGTATTCTACAGAGACTCCCTTCTCTCACCTACTCTTTTGTCTGGTCCTGCCCAAGAGACCCAACACAAGTAGGAGAAATACACTTCAACTGCCATCAGAAAAAACTTGCATTAAGTCCCCAGGAACAGCTGAGGATTGGGGCAAGTTCTAACTTGGTGCTACACTGAATTCCGTGTCACTGTGTGACTCCATTTAAATATAATACAAAGAACTCTGAGTCAAAAAGAAAGCGACAGACAACCAAACAGAAACACAAGCAAAAGCCTTCTCTAAAGAGGATATACAAATTTTCCATGAAAATATAAAATGTCCTTAGTCATATATTCATCAAAGAAAGACAGAGTAAAACTACAAGATACTGCTACATGGACACCAGAAAGGCTAAAACTGAAAAGACCGACTCTACCAAGTAGGCAAGGACCTGGAACAACCAGAACTCCCGTAATTGGCTGGTGTGTAGATCTGCACAACCAGTTTGGAGAGCTGCCTGGTAGTATCTGGTAAGAATGGACGTATGCACATCCTATCACCCAGAAATGGCCACAGCTGCTGGAGGATCACACATTATCTGTACATTCCAGGACATTTGTTTTCCTGGAATATTTTGCCTCTGAAGACTACAATGCTCTCTCCTTAGTCCCCACCATTACCCATCTCACCTCCATTCACCAGTGCTGAAAATCATGGTGCTTCACAAAGTATAACAGAATATTGCTGCTTCATTGAGTCTAAAGAATTTCTCGTTGTGCAGAAAATATTTCTCTAATAGTTCCTGTTTTAAACGGTTATCTACCTCACTTTCTATTTTCCCCTAGAATGTAGCTACCTAAAATTTTGCTGTTTATCTTTTCTTTGATGACTTCCATTGAGACCAGATCTCAAGACACTCTGTTCCAGTGGCAAAGGAAGGATTACCGAAATGTCCTGCCTGTTACCCGGCTTTGTTGACCCTCACGGTTCGGACACATCCTCCCGTGTTTTCTGGATTGGAGTTCCTTGAGAGTATTCCTCCATGTTAGACTCACTTTAAATATTCACAATGCAAATTGTATGGATGTTTTCCGTAAATATCTATTACATAAAAACTGAAAAAGGATAGCAAACTTTAATGTTTTAAATATCTTGAGTTTAGCCCTTAAGAGTCTACTTTAAAGTCCCAGCTACTCGGAAGGCTGAGGCAAGAGAATCGCCTAAGCCCAGGAGTTAGAGGTTGCTGTGAGCTATGACTCCACAGCACTCTACCGACAGCACTCTACCGAGGGTGATAAAGTGAGACTCTGTCTCTAGAAAAAAAAAAAGAGTCTACTTTAAAGATTAGGGAGATCACTCCCAGCTTATCTTCACTGCAACCCTCTGCACCTTGGTTAGTTCTGTACTTAAACTGCTCCCATCTCCAAGGCATCTTGTCCAGATTATGGAGTCGTTCTGAGTCACCAAAATTTGATTTAAGGAGATAATGGTGGAGTCACTTCATCAGACAAAACTCCTACAAATAGAATTTTAAAATATAGCCACAATGTTTAAAAAAAAAAGGAAAAGCAGAGGCACTGGGAAAGACCAAAATCAGGCAGACACTAGAAAGGACGTTAGCCTTGATAGAGAGAAACATTGACGGGTAAGATCTGTGAGTCTGCTGCTTTTTGCCCAAGGATAACCCCCCATCCATCCCTTTTGTGAGCTGAAAGGCACCAGCTTGCTAGCTGAAAGTGTCAGAGGACAGGGCAGGTGGATGGCAGAACAGATACAAATATGGGGGGAAATCCTGGAAGAGAAAGAGATGGGGGGCAGATATAAACCCTGGCTCCCAAGCTATGTATTTACAGGCAGATCCCAACAATTACCATGAGAAAACAGCAACTGAAATAATAGAGCAGAAATTTCAGTTTCCACCCACTACAAGGGAGGTGGAGGCTAGAGTTTGAGTCCAGGTAAATTTACTGTTAATGAGAACAAAATTCAATACTCTTCAGATGACCAGAATAATACTCACACTCTCTGTAACATGGTATTGTGTCCTAGCTACAATTAAAAATCATTGGATATGTGAAGGAATTGGAATACTGACCAAAACACAAGAGGAAAAAGCAGTCGCGAAAATGATTCCCTGATAACCTAGATGTTGTGATTAGCACAAACATGTTCAGGGACTCAAGGAAAACATTCTCACAATGAACTAACAGATTATCTTCTCAGAAGAGAAATAGAAATTGTTAAATGAAGCAAATTCCTGAGCTGAAAAATATAACTAAAATGAAAACTTCATGGAATTGGGTTAACGGGAGAAGATTCAGTAAACTTGTAGATAAAAAATTATTCAATATGAGTAACTGAGAGGAAAAAAAACTGAAGAAATATAAACAAAGCCTCAGACATCTGTGTTAAACAATAATATATATACATACAATGCCTACATACAACTGGAGTCTCAAGGAGAGAAAAGAGAATGAGGCAGGAGGAAATAATTAAAGAAATAATGACGGAAAACTGCCCAAATTTGGTAAAAGATTCAACAAAAGAATCTGTCCTGATTGAATAAATCGCCTGTAGTAATAAAAATACCAAAATTTTAGACCTCATTATAGTCACCCAATTCTTAGGTTTTATAAGCAAAATAACTAGTTCACCTTAAACTCAAAGTTGATTTCTATTAAGGTGAAATCAGGATTATTTTTAATGTTTCTCAATCGATCATTGCACCTGATTCAAAAATGAGTTTATGTGTACAGTGTACAGAAAACATGGAATCGTGAACATGTGCACCTGTTTCCTGCACATGCCGTCACCCTCCCCTCCTCCTCCCCCCCCCCAGCCCCTCTGTCCAGGCATTTGTCCATCTGGACCAGCCCATCAAGACTGCACAAGGCCTGTTACACTTCCATTCTATAAAAAGTAGTCTTTCCACGCTTCATTATGTAGGGTTATTAGCATCTTTATCACAGCAATGAAATATCATATTTTATTATGTTTTTCTCCTGCTTAGAGAATAGCTATTTATTTCTTAATAAAATAGTATAGAGTGTTTGTTCCATGATTATTTAAGACTCAGCTGAGACATAAGAAATAAAATAATTAAGTGTTCCACTTTCAGGATTTAACTAGCTGAATTGGGTAAAAAGACTTTTCTCTTTAAATCTTCAACTTCATTTCTTCCTAATACATGGTTTCAGAATTTTTAGAACAATATCTGTCATGTATAACATCAAAATATAAAGAGAAATATTAATACACATTGAACTGAAATTCTCTAAACTGCAAAAAGCAAATTAGAAATACTTGTAAACAAAAATACGAGTTCTCTGAAGTAAATGTAATAACTAACGTTATTGGATTTAATTCAATAAGCATGTATTAAGCATGCACAGTGTGCCCCTCTTCTGTTGTTTTGGTTATTGTAAGATGGTTAATAGCGTAGTGCGCTCTTCAACGTGAAATGAATTTACGGGCATGTCTTTTTAAATGTTAAGCAAGCAGAGTAATGAAAACATCAGCACAATTATAAAGAATATCCAAAGAAGAAAGAAGCAATAGCCTTGTAACATTTTTACAAACAAAAGACATATTCCCTGCTTCTAATACTAGCCATAAGTTCCAGAAAGTTCCAAATTTGATTTGTGCAGCTCTTCCCCTACCAGTCAGGAGTGTAGGCGCTAAAAATGCCATTGACAGATGAGCTGTCAGCTTCATTTGCACATTTTTTAAATTTTAATTTTCTTCCAAAATTCTAAGTTCACATCCCTTATATTCATGTAATTAAACAACAACAATAACAGTAACAACAACAACAAATTTTTAGGAGAAACTGAGGAATCACAGCTGTAGGCATGTTGCAAAAGAACATAGCCAAGCAGTTAAATGCTTGGGCTGGATTCTAGCTGCTTTAAGGAAAATCTGCTCAGTTAATCAAAGGAGCCTTTGAAGAGAGGGAGAGATGTATGGTCGGCCAAAAAGTCCACATGAAGGTTGGAACATTATGAGAGTCTTGGGGGGCCATCACCTTTACCTGCAAAAGATCCGGAAAGTTCCCCAGCCCACCCATGTCCTCTTCTTCATGTGTTTACAAAGTCATCACAGGAATTTGCTGAATTCTCTGAAAAGCTATAGTCACATGATGTTCCTGACATTTCTCAGAATGGCCCGCACTCCACAAGATGAAGGGGGTTAATTGGGGATAACATATTCTTTTTTATTTGAGACAGAGTCTCACTATGTCTCCCTCGGTAGAGTGCTGTGGCATCACAGCTCACAGCAACCTCAGACTCTTGGGCTTAGGCAATTCTCTTGCTTCAGCCTCCCAAGTAGCTGGGACTACAGGCGCCTGTCACAACACCCGGCTATTTTTTGGTTGTAGTTGTCATTGTTGTTTGGCAGGCCCGGGCTGGATTTGAACCCACCAGATCCAGTGTATGTGGCTGGCACCCTAGCCGCTGAGCTACAGGCACCAAGCCGGCATGACTTATTCTGGTCAGACCCACCCTCAATCCTGGTGACCACCACTCCTTTGCTGGTCAACTGCAAATTCAAAGACCATTTCATTGTGGGTATTGTTAACCTCCCAAACTTGCTGCCAGCCTCTCCACGCTGGCCAGTGCTGATGGACCACAGCAATGTCCCAGCAGCCCAGGGGCCAGCGTGGCCCTCGGTACTGTGTGGACACCAACAGGGCCTGAGGGAGGCAGGCAGAGCAGCACGTGGGTTTCAGAGCCAGGGGTGAGTCGAATTCCTGCTCCCACCTCTTAGCTGCACTGTGACCTGGGCCAGTGATGGATTTGGGAAGCATAACAATACCCACCTACGGACTTACCGTGAGGACTAATGGTGCAGTGTGTGTGTGTGTGTCTGTCTGTCTGTGTGTCTGTGTGTGCATGTATGTGTGTGTATGCGTGTGTGGCTCCGGAAAAAATGACCAATCTTCTCCCAACCCTCGCACCTCTAAACAGATTGCACAGTCCCGCAGGGCAGAGATAGTTTCTTCTTGGTTCCCATCAATTGTAGAGTCTTCTTAGGAAGATGGAACTCCGGTGTTTATTCAAAATGCACTACGGTGGGTCTGAGGAGAGAAGAGTTCTCAGGCTGGTAATGGGACGAGCAGACACTGTGACAGGAGGGCGGAAGCAGAGGGACGGTGCCTTGCCGTCTTTGAACTCCTGTGCTTGTTAAGGGGCAAGGTGCGGGATTTGTAGAAACAGAAGCAGAATTCTGGCAGAGCACTCCATGTGACAGATGTAAGGTGGACAGGGTGTGGGAATGTGTCAGGCAGAGACAGAGGCAGGTGATGAGACTAAAATCGTGTTTGAAGGAAAGGCGTCTGCACACAGGGAACACGGCACCTGGCCATGGGCACCGTCATAGCCTCGTCAGCATCTTCTCCAGATTCCAAGATGCCTCTGCAACACTCACATAGTTTTAAAGATCCATTCTGTGAGGTCCATAGGCTTGTAAGGTAAAGTCTCTACCATCCAGAAGCTTACAAATATAGTTTATTAAACAAGAAATATCCATAAATATAATAAAATAATATATGGCCAGGGTCATGGGCAGAAAGATGGCTGTGAGTGAAGCCACTGGCAGTTGGGGTGTGAACCTTGGCTTGGTTCCCACCAGGTAAGCTACAACAAGCGACTTAACTTCCCCGTGCCTGGGGTTACTTGTGAATAGCATGAGGTCGCGGAGATAACGCCAGGCAGTGTCTTTAACCTTTGGCAGGCACATATGAAAACAGTCAATAAACAGCAGCTCTTATTGTTACTGGGCTCTGAGTAACTCCCTTCACCCCTGACTGTTAGTCCTCTCATCTGTAAAGCTGGAAGATAGGGCAAAAATAGCTAAAGCCTCCATCAATCCTAACAATCTGTGCATGCTACAAATAGGAAGAGCTCTAATTCAGAGCAAGGAAAGTGTTCCCAGGCAATCCCTCCCAGATGTCATGGTGGACACAGGCTTTGCTTCTGGTCTTGCTAATAAGACGTTCAGGCGAGAGCACTTATTTTAGTGGCAGGGAAGTGACCCAGAAAGATAACTGGGAGATAAGGCTGGAAATGTAGATAGAGGTTAATAAGAAACACATTAAGTGGTAAATAACGGACTTAGAATTTATCCCACGAGAACTGGGAGCTCTTGAAGATTTTAGAGAAGTGATATCATTTGTATGACTTTTCAGGATTTCTCTGGCTGTGGTATGCAGGGAAGATTGGTCAGAGATACAGATTCTAAAGAATACTTATTAGGAAGCAATTGCAATCTTTCAGAGCCAAAGAAAGCCTGAACTAAGGTAAGACGATGAGCATGAATAACAGAAAAGATAACGCAAAAAGTCAGCCTGCTCTGGGGTCGGGAGGCCTGAGGAAGGGCCAGCCAGGAGCCTCCCAAGGAGCCCTCCATCGGGGCGGTACCCCAGGCTGGACGTGCGGAACCTTCATCTGCATATTTGAAGAAGACTGGGTGCATTTAAATGTCGCTAATGGAAGACAAATAACAATAGGTATTTCTTTGCTCTGCTTCTCTTCTTGTCTGAAAATAAACCACGATGGACCAGCCACAGCTGTGCTCTGCTAGCACAAAGAAATAGCAGTCTTTGACTTCAAAGGGAAACAGCTGAGAAGGAAGAAAACAAACAAAATTGCAAGATCTGAGATTTCATTTGGCGTGAGAATGATTTTTTAAAAGCATTTCTTACCCTAAACTGTTTCCTGTCTCATTTGAAAGCATTCCCAGCCTGCTGCCTCACATGTGAGGGAAGGCGGTGTCGAGGGAGGGCCCTGCGCTCGCTGGCAGCTGCTCTCTCTCCCCGGACTCTTCTCTCTTTCAGCAAAAGCAAACACTGATGCCATTCTAATATCTGTTAAAGAAAACATTGGGGGAAAAAGCCGCATAATCTGTGGAAAAGTTGAAGATTTAGATGCTTGAAGGTCATGGGCTTTATGGAGGAAGTCACAGGACGCTCCTTTCCAAAGGTCAACAGGAAAAATATGAGATTCTCATCTCGGCCTTCTCTGGCGGCGGAGCGATCAGATGCTGCAAACATCGATAAATTCCTGGGACAGTGCTCTACGGAGAATGTGAACCTTAATGTTATCTGATATTTGGGTTGTACGGCGCGAACGAATTGCACGAAAGTCGAATCCTGGGCCAGCAATCAGGCAGCTGATCTAATTGGTACCACACACCTCTGTCCATCAGCCGTGTTTGGTGCCACAGTGGAGAGGTGAATTACCACTCGGGATTTTTGTATTCCTAGTGGAGGCAGCAGGGAAAATAGCCAGGTAGGAGATGGGCTGAGAAAAAATGGCCATAAACACAGGCAGGGGTTCCATTCTGGAAAATTACCTCTCTCTCTCTCTCTCTCTCTCTCTCTCTCTCTCTCTCACACACACACACACACACACACACACACACATACACACACACACACACACACTAGGCAGAGGCAAAGCCAGCCTTCAAAGAGCACCTGGCAGAAACAGCTTCTCTTCGCGTTCTGGAGTGGCTGCCTCCTGCCTCTCTCCTGTCTGTAGTTGAGGCTAAGTATCCAGGCTCCTGAAATCAAACTGGAATTGATGAGGACACAGGGAACTAGAGGCAGCTAACACCTCCTTCCCTTTGGGAGCCAGGCTCGCTCCTCCTGTCCCGGCCAGGCCCGCACACACCCATTTCATTTTCTCTGAACCTTCCAGCACACGATGTTTACAGGCATCGTGACTCACCTTCTGGCATCTCCTTTGCTGCTGCTGTTTTGTTATTTAACTTTTGCTAAAATCTCAGAGTTGAGAGAGACATCTAATACGTTCAGTCCGAAGGCCCTTGGTATGTGGATGCACAGCTCAACGGTTGGTTGTCTGGCTTAAATGAGAAGACCCCCAAAGACAGAGCTTCCTTGCCTGGGGAGGCAGCCCCTTCCATCTGGGGACACACAGGCACTTGAGGAATCAGATGCTTCAGAATACCCTCAGACGCTCCTGATGGAAGTAGAAATTTTGATATTTCTGGAAGGCAAAAGGACAAAACATATAAAAATATGTTACAAGATTCATACCCTTTGGCCCAGAAACTCTACCTTTAGGAATTTACCATAAAATATTAGCATGGATGGTCCTAGTCGTATCCCAGAGCCAGCTCATAAACAGGTTTGTAGGAGCCAGTTGTGAGATTTCTCCCCAATTCCACATTCAAGGCTTTCTCTTTGGCACTCCCTTGGTCAAGGTAGAAGAAGGGACACCAGAGACAATCAGAAAGGGTACAATCAGAGATTTTTGTTTTTCCTGGAGCCCTAAAAATAGTTTTTAGCACACTGCTGGGTGTGCCCAGATATCTAGCTAAAGTATATTGGTTGTAGAACATTAGAAATAGAAAAAAAGTTGAAAAAATAAAACTGGACCACCTAAATGTCCAAAATCTGGGATCAATTAAGTGAATTACAATACTTCAACGTTATGGAATATTATGCAACCTTCAAATATGATTATATTTATTATAGAATATAAAATAAATATTTAAAAATTTAAAAATTAAAAACTAGACATACATGTGTATTTTTAGTAAAAATAAAAGCAGGGCACAATTAGCAGGCCATAACATAACCCCACTTTGGTTGCAAAGGTGGGGTGGGGAGAAAGAAAAATGTCGGTGGGGACTTTTAAGAGGAGGGTGGGGATTTTTTGCTTATCAGTACTTCCTAACTTTTCTACCACCATGTTGCTTTTGTAATAAGATAATTTGGAAGCTTCATTGGAATCAGGGCCTGTTCTTCACTAGTCACCTTGCCCGTGGATACCTTGTTCTGTTTTGTGATGAAGAATTGTGGAAGAAAAGACACGGGCAGGAAACCTCAGAGCGTGGCGCGGGGATGCCGGCCTCCTGGCCTCCGGACATTCTCTCCTGAAATTGTAAACTCATTTATCCAGAATTTACACAGATCCATGGACTCTTCAACAAACATGAGATAGTATCACCAAGTGAACCAAACTTCCTGATTTTTAAATCAACATTCTTTTTTTTGTTTTTTTGGTTTTTTTTTTTTTGCTTCATTTTCACAGTTGTAGGTGGGGCCCGCTCCTCCTGAGCCCACCATGTGCCGCTCCCCCAACTCCACGCTGGGGGCCTTCACCTGGGCAGCCTTGCCTGGTCCAGGTGGGAGAAGGGATGCCACAGAAGATCAGTAAGTGCTTCCTGGGGGATGTTTTGCTCTTCCTTTTCTCCGGCACAGCAAAGTGGGCAACCTGACTTCTATCCTTTAATATTCCTTCTCTCCGCTTTTTCCCCAGGCCGGTTCTCTTTTGTTCAGCCCATGGTTTTCTCTGCACGTCAGGAGAAGTGTGAACACTGCAGCTTCCCCAAGTAAGCCGTGAGTGCCAGGCGAGTTCAGCTGGCGGCGGAGGTTGGCAATACACTGAAGGCCCACAAAGCTGTCACGGGAGAGAACTGCACCCAAATGCTCTGCCTGGAACCTTCTGATGAAGGGAGGGCAGAGCTGCCATGGAACTTCTGCTGGTGGTGGGAACCGCAGGAAGCTGCTAAGAACGTGTGTGTATAAGATGTTCCTGGCTGGGCTCAGTGGCTCCCGCCTGTAATCCCAGCACTCTGGGAGGCTCAGGTGGGGAGTTCAAGACCAGCCTGAGCAAGAATGGAACCCCATCTCTACCAAAAATAGAAAAACGAGCCGGGCACCATGGTGGGCTACTCAGGAGGCTGAGGCAGCAGGATGACATGAGCCCAAGAGGTGCTATATGCTGTGACACTTCGGCACTCTACCCAGGGTGACAGAGTGAGACTCTGTCTCAGAAAAGAAAACAAAATGATGCTCTTCTTAATGGTGATCCATTTATCCATTTAAGCACACCCAGGGGTACCTGTACGCCACGGGAGGCCTGTCTGTCTCTGGGTGTGAGGGGCGTTACACTGCCGGCTTCTCTCCACACCCAGGGATGTTTCTACCCTGGGCCACCCCGTCAACTCTCTAGGCAGCGGCCTCTTCAGATGAACAGGGGAAAACAAGAACGGGAGTTTGGTGTGGATAGACAGGAAGTGCTCATTAAGCCTTCCACTTCTTTCCAGAACCTTCACTGCAGTCACACGCCCAGAAGGAGCATGGCCTGCAGCCATGACTCTCAGCCCTGGACACACATCCAAACCACCTGAGAAGGCTCGAGAGCCTCTGCTTGTCCCCACGTCAGAAGCTCTGACCTTACTGGCCTGGGAGAGGCCTGGGCCTGGTGCCCTTCACCTCCCTCCAGGGGATGCACCCTGCAGCCGGGGTTCAGGGAAAGCCCACCGCACTCCAGACCGTGTGTTGTCAGGGGAGAAGCACCTAGTTCCTCTGCTGCAACCATCCTCCCCAGAGACCAGAAATAAGAGTGGTAATACTTGCTCCAGCCTTGGGGGCCTGATATTAATGGTGCCCGTGGGGTGTCCTGAATTATTCAGAGATCAGCTTCCAGCTGTTGATGGATTTCCAGCCTTCCCCCACCATCACCACCAACCTTTTCCTTTCAAAAGACACAACTAAAAGCATCTATAAATGCTTCAAAGGGGGCAAACTGCACGGCCAACCCATGACGCCATTACAGAATTCAAAAGGTCCTGGGAAGAGGTGAAACCACAGATCTGAAGGGGAATTTCTCATGAGGTGAAATCTTAGAGGCTTGTGGTGAAATCTTCTGATGTGAACTCTTCAAAAGAGTAAAGTGTTCAATCTCCCCTTGGCAGGGTGAGATGAGCTGCCAGAAACCCAGAGAGAGGGAAAAAATGTTCTTTGTGATAGAGAAACAGTTTGATAAATTACCAGAGAGAATGGGCCCATTTCTTCCTGCTAAGGCTGATCTAAGGATCAGGAAAATAAAAATCCTAATGCTATTAATGGAACAGTGGCCAAAAGAAGTAATGTAGAAATATGGGAGTGAAGGGACAGGAGAGGAGAAAAGAACAGGCCTGTGAAATATCCTTCCCCTAAAAGCTCTACACGACGTGGAGGGTGAGAAGTTAGAGAGACGGTAACAGCAGAGTTAGGCTCCGAAGCTTTCCATTAGCATCATTCGTAAATGTTAATGCTTCACATGGGGATGAATTAAGGTTATCCAAAAAAATAACGATAGTTATCTTTATTTCCAGTGTAAATTTTTTGTCATCAAAAAATAAAAAGGAGTAATGCCTGCGTGCCATTCGCTGTATTTTATCCTGGAGAAAAGAGCCAGTGTAATTGCGGTTACTTCCAGCAATTCCTGGACATGATTGCCCTGACCCACACAGGAATGTCGAGCTTTCCTCCAGTTCTAGACCACAGGTTCAAATGCATTTGCTGAGTCTTAATCCTCCATCTGTCCCACCCAGATGACAGGGAAGTAAGTCCACAGAGAGCCCCCAAATTTACAAATGTTGCTTGCATCACTTTGACTGCACTCATCAGGCAATAGCTTGTAAGGACTGAAGATTGAGGAAAATACAAAGTTTCACACAAGGGCAGAAAGAGCATGGATATTAATTACCTTCATGTTCAAGTGTAAACTCAAATTCTCCCTCCTCTAAGTCTAAATAGCTCCGTTTCCTGTATTGGAAAGTCACCCATGAACGTTGATCATTAATATTACCTACTAATATCTACAGTCTGGAAAGATACATTTCAGCAATTCCTCTGTAAAATGAAAAAACTGTACTCTCAAATCCTTTGCTTAGCAATTAGATACCTGGATCTTCGGCTTCCAGGTGTGTTTTTCTTGCTTTGTGGCAGCCTGCGTCCATTCATGGCCTCCTGGCAAAAGCGTGAACTTCAGAGAAAGGCAGAATTCAGTCTGTTCCTGTCTTTTCTCACTTACTGGTTGTGTGATCTTCGCTAAACCTCAGTGTGCTTATCTGTAAAATGAAGGTAATGATTACAGTGCTCCAGGAGACCAGGGAATTGGCGTTATTTGTTTAATCTAGTACTCCTTGGGCTTAAAAGAAAAGGGCTAGGATAGGTGCAGAATGAATTAATAAACTCCAATAAGGATTAACTTAAAGAGAGGCAAATAAATTCCCTACCACACGATTCAGCACATGATAATTAGTGGATGTGGGCGATCACAGTTATTAACTTAGACAAAACAGGACTAAAAGTCTATCTTCATTGTTTATATATATGATAGGCATTTTAGCTGCCTGAAAAGAGCCACTTTTACCCACAGAGCAAATTCAGAAAACTTAGCCTGGCCACCAGCTGCCAGTCCAGCAGAGTTATTGTTACATGATGTCATCAGAACACCATGTCCAGACTTGGGATTACATGAGACGATCCACGTGTAAATGCAGGACCCCACCACTTACTGACTACCTTTACCCACCCTTGCTGTCCTCCTACAAGGTTGGCGCTGGGAGGGTGTGGAGAGACCACAGGGCTTCATGCTCATTCTTTCGCACAAAGGCAGCATGTCCGGGGCCGTCCAGGGCCATCCAGCGGCTCCCACACTTGCTCCAGGGCTCTGGAGCTGCGTTCTAATCAAGTGTGACTTGGCACACGTGCAGTGCCAGTCATGGCAGTCAGGCCGACTTAAGATCACAGGGAGGTAGATGTCAGAATAAGAAGGAACATTAGACATCACTAATCCAAAATCTGCGATAGCCAGGGGTCCTGAGTGACCCTTGAGGGCTCCGCAGCGGGTCCCAGTGTGCAGTTCCTTCCAGGGCTGCTATCTCCCAATGACTGTTGTCAACAGTCACTGCTGAAACCTTGTGATGTAAAATGGACCACTGAACGTGAACACTAAGACATTTCTCAAAAGACATGCACTTAGAGAGTGGCGTGTCTAAGTGGGAGCAGACGGCAAGGAAAGCAAGCCCATGGCAGTGCTCCTGCGTCACTCTCCTAGGCTGCGGAATGAAGGACCACACTGGGACACATCTTGCCATTCTAGAGGCTGG
>CAUYRH010014609.1:0-63016 GCA_963574655.1 Perodicticus potto
AGGGATGATTAGGGAGGCATGAGAGAACAGCAAGTCTTCCCAATTGCAGCTTAGAGGCTGGGAGAAAAATTTGGTAACCAGCTGTCCAGACACCCCCTGTATAGTTATGGATTGGGGAGATAAAAGACCAGGATTAGAGAGAAGCACAGAAAAAGTTGCTCCAGTGTCCAAAAGAAATTTTCTCTCCTGGCGCTCCGCTATAAGGCAAACCTGGGGCTCTTGAGGGGTGATGACACAAGCTGGAGCCATGAGAATTTACCCCAGGCACTCTCAGTCCAGTTTGGGCTCCGATGGGGTCACTGTCCCAGGAGGCCTTCCCGTCTGGGGACAGGCCACCCTCCAGTGGTCACCCTTGCATCCTGGACAGGGGCCAGGTGGCTTGCCCAGCCAGTGGTGCTTCAGGGGGCAGTCTTTTCTGAAGTGGCCAGTCTGACCACATTGGAAGCACTTGTTTTTAGCTCCTCTGGTTTCCCTCTGCCCGCATGTTTTTTCTTATGTAAATTTGCTGAATCTTTGTCCTATTGAACATCTTTGATTGGAGATTTGCATATATACATTTCAACCTCCTGATTATGTTCTCAGGGAAAATCATGATCAAATGGAAAGGAAATGGCATCCCAATTACTGGATACCTGTCACATAGCACACGTACCTTCCTAGCTTGGACAAATTCCCATCTTAGTGATATATTGAAATGTACAAGTTTAACATTTTACATTCTCACTGCCTAGTATAATGCCTGTTGCTTCATATGTACTCCATAAATATTTATGAATGAATGAATCAATAAATGAACTACCTAGCTAGCCTCTACTTATCACTGGAACTTCCACTCTCTCTCTTTTATTTATTTATTTATTTATTTATTTATTTATTTGGTGACTAAGTCTCACTCTGTTGCCCTGGGTAGAATGCAGTGGCATCTTTGTAGCTCACAAAAACCTCAAACTCCTGGGTTCAAGCAATCCTCTTGCCTTAGCCTCCCAAGTACTTGGGACAATAGGGACATGCCACCATGCCTCGCTAGTTTTTTCTATTTTTAGTAGAGATAGGGGTCTCGCTTTTGCTTAGGCTGGTCTCGAACTCCTGAGCTCAACCAATCCATCTGCTTCAGCCTCCCAAAAGTGCTAGGGTTATAGGTTTGAGCCACTGTGCCCAGCCCCACTCTCTTATATTTTTCATGGTCCACTTTACCTTTTCTTTTCCAAGACTACCTTTTCTTGAAGTCTCAGAAAGTATTAACTATGTGGAGTTTAGAGCCATGTCATCTTTTCCAGCAAGTAGAAAATCATTCTGGAAGAGAGAAAAATATGACTACTACTCTGCTGTATTTAAATATGAGACTGGTGATCTGCTGTTGAGAGTGAGCAGAGGTAACACAGATTTTTTCCAAAGAGCAGAATAACCCAAGATTGTGTAAGAGAAACTGAGACTGCCCGGGTACCCTGAATTTTGTTGTCCCTCTTTGCTTTCCCCACTATTTATCTATTTTGTACTAGATATGGCTAGATGACAGGTAAGTCAAAAGTTGCCCAGAAAATAAACATGTCTTTCAAGACCCTTCTGCTGAGTCACAGAAATCTCAGCCACTTAGCCTGTGGAATAGCATTGCTAATTGATTGAGTCATCAAGAGCCAAACATGTCAAAACAATTCAGATACAGGGACACTGCTGGAATAAAGTTTCTAGGGGATTCTCCAGAACCTAAAAGTACTTGAATTGATTGGGTAGCTGTCTTGTAACAAAGTGTATTAAAAGTTACATTGTACTTGAAAACCAAATATTGAATGATTTTGGACATCTAAATTCAAGGTAGTCTGGACAAACCGATACCAGCATGTGATTTTCCTTCTCTTTGCCCTCGGAGTAGTATATGCAAGAGGTCATTTTCCAAGCTGAGAGAAGACCAGAATTCAGAACATTTCAAATTATTTAATCTCCTCTTGTGTATTAGTGGCCTAATATTATTGCCCTGTTCTCCAGCTGCCATGAGCCTGCAAGCATAAATCAATTCCAATTATGCTGGTAAGCAACCAATGTTTCCGAAGGGATTATGTAACTTTGATTTGCCAAGAGGCTGCCTGATCCAGTCAGGAAAGGCTCATTCTCAGTGCATTTTGGTTCAGCTCAAGAATCCAGAGGAAGTTAAATTACTCTTTTAGATGTCAGTTTTCATTTCCATAAAATGTGAGTAGAAATTCTTTCTTCTCAGGAATGATCAGAATGATTAATATAGCATTTATTAGATGCGTTAACTGACATCTGTTAGCACCTTTGTATGGCTATGTTAGCTTTGAATGGTTTACAGTTGCCTTGAAAGGGAAGCAAAAACATAACCTATGAAAAGATGAGCTATAACCCAAGGTAGTGTCTGATAAATGCCAATTAAGTGGTACAAGCAGAGGGAAGAAGAGGTGATGGCAAAGGCTGCCATAGTATGGAAAATTTGCCTGGACAGACCAGAGCCTTAATGACACAGCCAAGGGGAAGAAGGGACAGCACCGCATGAAAGGAGGACTGCATATCCACAGAGAACCATGACTGGGAAAGAGAGCAAAGAAAGATATAACCCAAAAGCCCCTACACCTGTGAAGTAGGATTATTGTTATGTTCCACTCAGTTTCTAGATAGCACTATTTAGAAGCTAGATTTGTCAGTTTGCTTGAATTTCCTAGTCCTTTGTATTTAATTAAAAAAAATTGTAACTCCACAGTTACGTGATCTTTTGAGACTCTTGGTCCCCATGGAAGGTTTTTAAAAGAGTATCATGTTTATTAGGCTTTCTTTCTCTGTTTATAAAAGTATTACATATTTATTATATAAATTTCAAAATATATGGGAAATTATAAATTTAAATAATGGTTAAGATATTATTTACATAGATTTATATCTTCATTTTTCACTGAGTGAAAGGGTCTGAAATGAGGATTTTATTTGTTTTTATCTCATATAGTTAATTTTCCCATGTTGTTGACTACTTCATTTCCTCAGATTTGATGATCAGTTCTTTTGAATTACAGTGTTATTATTGTTGAGAGGGAATGAGACCCGAGAGAGAGAGAGAGAGAGAGAGAGACAGACAGACAGACAGACATGGGTGGAGCGAGGGAGACAGAAAAAGAGAAGGAAAGGGTGTGTGTATTTGTGTATTGTGGGTAATAGGACACTGGGAAAGTTGAGAAAGTATCCACTGTATTAAACCAGAACTAAATTCTGTTTTCGTGGGTACTTTTAAGTCAGACATTCTCAGTGAGTTTTATTTTATCCAATCAAAGTTAGCTGCTTTATTCTCTGGCCCTCACTGTTCTCATTGATGGGGATAGCATTTAACTATTTCTTTATTCACTCCTCTTTTTTTTAACTACCATTCTTCAACACACACCAATAAAGCCAGTTCTTCACTCTCAGGAATATGTTATTTTTATTCCTGGTTTCATTTATACTGTTTCTTGACCAAAATGTCTGCTGTCTGACAGTCTCCCAGCAGTACTTTAATACCCAGATCAATTCCTAATTCTTACGGCTAGCTTTAGTATTTCTGTCCTTTGAGTTCTAGTACGCAAATGATAATCTACATGTTATGAGCACTTAAATTCATTTTATCTTATATATAAGTCTTATTTTAGCAGATTTTATAAGCTTATTACAGAAACTATTTTTTCTTTTCCTTAGTACCTAGCACTTAGAATTTTTAAAAACTTCACTTAAATATGTGGATCAGGTCACTGGTTCAAATGTTAGAATGTAAGATACCCATCATTATGTATTTACAACCCTCACTGCCAGCATCTCATGCAACTAGTATAAGAGACTCTGTAGAACATAGGTGGAATAAATTGTTATCCCTATTTGACATAAGAAAGAATTGTAATTCAAAAAGATAAACGCAAAGACATCATTAAGAAGTCAGACCTTCCAAATTCAGGCTTCTTGTCTTTCTACTAGTTCTTCCCTTTCCAAAGGGAAGCTTTCCAAAGTTACTTTGTTCTTAAATAATTGTTTTAAATGTTATTCATATCTCTTAAAGTATGTTCAACAGAACCGTAATTCCATAGCAAGCTAGTAACTATCCTGCAGTCAAAGAGTCCCATAGTAAATAAATTGGGGACATACTAAGTTAAATTTCAATAGTTTTCTTTATAGCAAGACTTCTCAGAATCCTTAATATGGTACTGATCACACTAATCAAACTTACTGCCGGCAGAACTCCTTTTCTTTTCACAGAGAATCTGTGAACATACTTCAGAAAATAGTGATGTTATGTTCTTTTTCCTCTGCACTCACTCCTTTCTTGCTCTGCTATTCCTTCTTTGGTTTTCTGTCTAGGGTACATTGTACAGTGAAGTTATCCTGCCTGTTTTTTGTTTTTGTTTTTTTTAATTAAATCGTAGCTATGTACATTAATGCAATCATGGGGTGCAATGTGTTGGTTTTATATATAGTTTGAAATGCTTTCATCAAACTGGTTAACATAGTCTTCACGGCATTTTCTTAAGACATTTATATTCTATGCCTAGTAAATTTCACATGTACCCTTGTAAGATGCACCATAGGTGTGATTCCACTAATTACTCTCCCTCCACCCACCCTTCCCTATCCCCTCCCCTCCCTTTCCCCTTTCCCCTTTTCCTTGAGCTGTAACCAGCCTGTTTTTTTTTTTTTTGTGGGGGGGGCGGTGGACACAAGGTCTCACTCTGCTGCTAAGACTAGAGGGCAGTTAGGTATCATAGCTCAGTACATCCTCAAACTCCTGGGCTCAAGCCATCTTGCCGCCCCCCAAGTTGCTGGGACAACAGGCATGTGCCACCAAACCTGCTTAATTTTTCTATTTTTTGTAGAGATAGGGTCTCACTCTTATTCAGGCTAGGCTGTAACTCCTGGTCTCAAGTGACCCCTGCCCCCACCTCAGCCTCCCAAAGGGCTGAGATTACAGTCATGAACCACCACAGCTGGCGTATCTTGCCTTTTTAAGATTCTTTAAGATAGGGATACCTGTCAGAAAGAATCCCCTGTTTTGATAAATTACATCCAGTACCGCAAAAATAGCCAAAACTTCACCAACAGTGTGAATTTTAAGGAAGGCTATTAAGGTGGCATATGGTTTCTAGTTCTTTGAACAAAGGCAACTTTTTAAAAGAAATATTTTGAGTTAATATTTTATAATTTACTGAATTGAATCTTTGTTGTGAATTTAGATTGTTTCTCATTTTTACTTTTGCAAGTGACTCTATAATGCACATTTTCATGCAGTCTTAACTATAACGGAATGAAAAACTGAGTGAGTATTTGCATCTGTGAGTTGTCTGTCTCTTCTTCCTTTTATGGCATGCTCTACCCTTCATTGGGGGAACTCCCTGCCTTGTCTTCCTCTGATAATACCTGACTTGTTCCAGGTTTACAAAGAGATGTCTTGCTTCATGTTATAATCATCAATTGTTGCACTAAACTTGTCCTGTTGTCACGAAGGTTTTTGCTTTAAAGCAAATGGAACCTGATCCTGCTTTGCTTAATTTCAGCCTATTTGAATCTTTCTAACTCCTAATCTCTGCTGTTTCCTTCCCCTTGTTTCCTGATGCTTCTTTTAAACTATCCCATCATTATCAGAGTTAAGTCTTCTTAAGGATGTCCCCCCAAATACTTCCAACTATAGTTACGTCCTAAACTCCAAGCCTTACTTTTTCTCTTCTCCTGCCTGCTTTTCTTTTTTTCCTGTATTCTTCCTTCCCAATAAGGACCTCACCACCCAATCAGTCACCCAGACTAAGAAACCTTAGATTTATCCTTGATTCCTCGTTTTTTCCCACTTAATTCATTCCACTGGACATAGGGTAAATTATCAAGTGACATCAACTCCATGTTCTCACATCTCTCATCAGCATGAAGCTTAGACACTTTTGATCATTTCCCTTTGCCTAAATGATCAAAATCAAACTTCCTTCTAAACAAAATCCAAACTCCCTGACTCCAGTCTACCTTAACACCACTTTTCTACCTTTTCCTTTCTTCTCATACTTCAGTCATACCTTCCACCAACTACCTGGCTTTTTCATATATTTTTACCTTTGCAAACTCTTTTCCTCCATCATCAATTCTCTTCTTGGCCTGATGAATAACATTAGGAGGCCACATTAGCTGTGTAACATTGAAAGGAAGCTATCACCTCCTTAGCTTTTTGCCCCACAAGTTGTTTTGCTACATTGAGTAAAATTACAAGCAAAAAACATATTTAAATTATTTATTTGTAATTTTATTTGTGGTGATTCAAAGAATGTGGTATTTGTTGAGGTTTTCTTTTTAGCTTCTTTGTGGCCAACATTTGTAAATGCCCCATGGGAGCCTGAGAACATGCGTTTTCTCTAGTAAGTGAATGCAAGGGTATATATATGTTCAGTGGATCAAACATAGTAATTGTGCTATTCAAATCTTCTTCATCTTCACTAATTTTTAAAAATCTGTTTTGGCAATTACTAAGAGTATTAAAATCTCCCTCTATGATTATGGTGTATCAATTTACCCTTTTAGTAGTATTAGTTTTTTGCTTTACATAGCTATATATGTTGAGACAACGTTATTTGGTATATGAAAGTTTAGAAATGTTACATCTTCTTGGTAAATTATTCTCTTGCCAGTATATAATGACCCTCTTTATTCCTGTTAATACTTTTGAGCTTATAGTTCTCACTGCACCAACTTTCTTATTTTAGTATTTGTGTAGTGTGTTTTTTAATTGCTTGACTTTTAACTTTCTATGTCTTCATACTTATATTTTAGATTTACCTCTTATAGGCAGCAGATAGTTGTATTTGCTTATTCGTACAAACTCAGAGCCTCTATGTTTGAACTAATGAATTTAGACTATTAGTATCATATTTTTATTTCTAACATCTTATTGTACTACTTACCATGCCTTTTACTTGCTTCTTTTTTGTTTATTTTGTTTTAATCTTTTTCTGCCTCTTATTTTTTATTTTTGGGTTTTTTTTTTTTTTTTTTTGAGACAGAGCCTCAAGCTGTCACCCTGGAGAGAGTGCTGTGGCATCACAGCTCACAGCAACCTCCAATTCCTGGGCTCAAGCAAGTCTCCTGCCTCTGTGTTCCAAGTAGCTGGGACTACTGGTGCCCACCACAATGCCCGGCCATTTTTTGGTTGCAGCCGTCATTGTTGTTTGGCGGGCCCGGGCTGGATTCGAACCCTCCAGCTCAGGTGTACGTGGCTGGCGCCTTAGCCCGTTGAGCCACAAGTGCCGAGCCTATTTGGGGGATTTTTTTGTTGTTGTTGTTTTTGTTTTTGTAGAAACAGAGCCTTACTTTATCGCCCTCAGTAGAGTGCCATGGCATCACACAGCTCACTGCAACCTCCAACTCCTGGGCTTAGGCGATTCTCTTGCCTCAGCCTCCCGAGTAGCTGGGACAACAGGCACCTATCACAATGCCCAGCTATTTCTTTGTTGCAGTTTGGCTGGGGCTGGGTTTGAACCCACCACCCTCAGTATATGGGGCTGGCACCCTACCCACTGAGCCACAGGCTCCACCCTTATTTTTTGGTTTTAAAATGTTAGAATTCTGAATGTGAATGTGTAGAATGCAAACATACATCTGAGGTATTTTATACCTGAAATTACTTTCACTCTTTGAAATACATATCAAAAATTATACTATCTCTCTTTTAATTCTTTTGGTTTTATATGGTGTTTGTAAATTCCATTGCTTCCTGTTTATCTAACAAATTTATATAGGCAGTTTGCTTCTGGTTAAGAGGGCAGAGAACACATAGTTCCTAATCTCAAAGTACTTATCTTTGCTTTTAGCATTGTTTAATTAACTTACACAGATTTCAAACTTACATAAAATATAAACATGATTACTTGGCTGTTTATATGCTGTACCTTAAAAACCAATTCATTGATGTGTCAAGTCTACTGACTTAATGAGTGAAGTTAGTCCCTTCATAAGTGTTACCAGAATGACCATGCTTTGGTGATGGTATTGTGACCTCTTTAAAGTGAACACAAAACTAAATTCACATTTTCTCTTTAAAACATGACAACTCAAGTAAACCTAGCTTTTTAAAAAGGATGGCAGGAGAAAATAAAATAACAACTCACACATTAAGAGATGCAACTTTACTCTCCAACAAAACTGAAGTTCCTGCCATAGATGGTGCAATTTTCCCCTCCCTTTTCATCTAGGAGTTCTCCTCCACAGACTCAGTTCTACAGATTTACATATTTGTATGCATGTACCAGGTTATTAACTGCATTACTATTTATAGTTGTTTAGTAGGATACTAATGAAGAAGTGTTTTATATGTGGACATGAAATCATGCCCAATATATTGTTAAATAAGCACAGGGAGTCGGGGGTGATGATGGAAAATGTAGAGCAGTGTATTTAGTCTGAAGTGATAAATGGGTTTCCTTATTATCTCCTTATACCAAGGGGTAGGTAAGTTTTCCAGTCTATCCTTTCTCTAAGGTACAACTCTTGAAGAGTCTTCTCAGTACACGTCTATTGATTCTCAGGCTACTCAGTGGATGAGTGTATGTCTCCAGTCCCCACACAGGCATAAAAGCCCAAGCCTCAGATACATCCCTGCCATCTAGTACAGGGATTATCAACTGGAGTGCTTCGGTGCTCTGGTATGCTGTAATAATTTTTAAAGATTAATTAAATTATTTTTGAAAGAAGTTCAGAGCATACTAAGTATATTTATTTTTTACTCTTTCTTTTTTTGATAAACATTATTTAAGTGTGCCACGGAAGTTTAACTATAGGTTCAAGTGTGCCATGAGATAAAAAAGTTTGAAGAACACTGCTCTAGGACAACCAAATAAATTTTTCATGATACTATCTGTCTGATTCTGATAATGATGTGTCAACAATTCTACCACCTAAAAATGAAAATTAAATAAAAAACAATGTCTCCAAAAAACTTAGCCCAGTATTTGACAAATTAAGTGCTTAATAGACGTTAACTGTTGTTGAGTTGTTGAGATGTTGTTATAATTTTCTTTCTGTTGGTAGACTTGCTACTGATAAATTGCTACTTTTAAAATCTTCTTTACTCATACCTCTTTTTAATGAACATAAAATATCATGTCCTATTCACTATTATTTAAAATTTTAGACATAAAATAAAACAATTTTATGTCTAAAAATATTGATAATTCTCGTGCTCTTGTACTCGAAAAAAATGTGGAGTTTAAATAAACCGAAAAAGGAGAGAAATTAAACTAGAAAGTGACTGTGTTTATAAACAAGCAGACTTGAAACACAAGACCATGTGGTAATTGGAATGGTCTGTATTCCAGAATGTCCTGCTTAAAAGATGCCAAGCTCACTAACTAGCTAGGAAAAGACAGAGCAGTGTGTTTACCCCTAAGGTGGTCAGACAATGCAAATCAGAATTCCTAAGCTCCACAATTACTCTCTACTCCAAAATTGATAATGCCCCAGTCCATCTAAGGTGTTTGCACTAAGGATTCTATTCTTCCTGAAGTATTATAGAATTCTTGCTTTAAAAAACCAAACAAAAAACAGGCTGCCTCTAGGTCTTAGAACCTTTTCTCTCCTTATAAATGTATTTAATAATAAAATAGAAACACATGTTCTTTTCCCAAATACCACGTTAATTCAAAAAAGACCTTTTCATTAGATGACATATACACAAGAGCTACAGATTACAAAGGCAAAAAATTAAACTGTAAACTATACAAGGATGCTTAGGAGAAAAACCGTAACAGGGGTAGTAATCAGAGATGCTTTTGACCCTTCTGGCTTGCTCTGTTTGTAATCTAACGTTTGTAGGGAATACAGTCTAGGGAGACCATGAAATGGTTTCATAATCTATAACCACAAAGGGATGACTCAGATCTTTATCTTTTATAAGCTACACTCATAGCTTGGTGTTTTACTCACTTTCTCAAAGTCTAAGCATGTATGGGCCAGTGATTTAAAACAAGCTGAAGGAGTTTCTGTGTTTGGGTTTTTTTTTCCACTGCATTTTCTGAATAGTAATCTCTCAATGGCTGTTAGCTATTGAAATCAGTTAACCCTCATAACTTCATCTGCCTTTGGGGCTCTTTCTACCTTCTTACTAAATTAGAGTGGAGACTGGTGACCCAGGAACAAACAGCTGTGCTCTTTGAGTGTGATGGGGGGGAGGGCATAGAGCAGAAAGATGGAACTCAGGGACACACTGAACACAGACACTATTGCTGCCACACATGTTCAGTACTGGTGACTCACATACAGGGTGGCCATAAAGTTAGTGTGCAATTTTAAATTAAACACCCTATATAAAGCTGCTAGTCTCTGAAGAGAAGTGACTACATTGCAGTCCCTCATATGAAAGTAAAAGCCTCCTCTCCTCCTCTCATTGTGTTAGCTGTCAGCCTCACTTTGTTCTTTACCTACTAAAAAATAATGAATACTTTAGGAGACCCTTGGAATGATAGTTCTGTCTGTTCAGCTGAGGTTCAAAGTAGCTTGTGATCAGTTATTTGAAGTGCCTAGGACATTTAAGAGATGTACACAGCTCCTTGTGCAATAACAGTATTTTCCAAAATAATTGCCCGTGTAGCCCAGCCAACCATGTGACCTGTCTCCAAGACAGACCAGTATCAGACATGTCCTGAGAAAGGCACTGGTGCTCTCATAAGGACCCAATTATGAAACACTATCTGTATCACAAGAAGAAAGACTATGTGTTCTTTCTAGCTAATAATCAGCTTAGCTTCTAGCCCAGGGCTTTTTGTTTTTGAAACTATCCATAACTAGGTACAATGATGCTTAAATATACAATAAGGTTTTTGTATTAAAAAGTGATTAAGAAGCATCTTGAATGAATTGTCCCTTGCCTTCAGCTCTGCCTATAAAAATGTAATTATTATATACTTGTTCTTATGTCTACTTAAAAATATTTTATTCGGTACTTTAAGGCCCACCTTTCCTATAGAAAGCCTTCTCTGGTAACTTCGAGACACATAGACAGGTCTCTGAATTTTTCCTATGCTTTGCATTTACCCACAACAGTGTGCAAGCATTAACCACTTTAGTGTAGATTGATTCTGTTTCTCAATGGCAATCATAGTATCCCTGTATTGTATAGGACTCAATATTCAAGTGCCTACACACACAAGGTAGTAGAATCCAGACAACAAAAGAACAGAAGTTGTACATGTTAAAAAGAGTCTCCAACTTCGCTGGCTATTCTGTTAGTGAATTCTCCATGAAGCTCTTACTGACTTGTCATTGTGAGTATACTGACTTTCTCAGTTCTTCTGGATCTTTTGCCTTTACCCAATTTCTCCACCCTATTTTGACCCTCTTAACTGGATGGCAAATTCACAAGGGTTTCCCCAAGCCAAAGTGAAAACAGATAAAAGAAAGTCACAAGGTATTTATGATTTTCAGATTACACATGTCAATCAAATGGAACATGTTTTTAAATATCTTCTGGGCCCAAATCCTGAGCTGAGTATGATGACTGTTTCAAAAGAAGTTAGCTTCTGCCCTCAAATAATTTAAAAGTTAAATTATTCTTAGGGGATAATTCATTTACTCAACAAATATTTGCTGAGCTTCTGCTATGTTCCAGGCATTTGAGACACATCAATGAACAAATATACTGAAATTCCTGATCTCATGGAATTTACAATTTAGGATAGAAGAATAAGGAAATAGATGGATAATAGAATAATTAATAAATTATTTAATTGTAGACAGATGATAGATACTATGGAAAGAATAAAAAAGTAGAACAAGGGAAAGGGATTTGAGAATATAAAGATTTGGAAGTATTATTTGACAGTATTAAATAAGATTGTCAGAAGGCCTCATTAGGGTGAAATGTGAGCAGTGCCTTGAGGGGGATGGCATAATCAGTCAAACAGATATCTGAAAGAAGTGTAGCATTCCAGGTGATGAGAAAACCATGGTTTATCATTTAAAACTTATAGGCATTTTTAAATTTAGTAATTTAATATAGATTATTTTATTCTTATTTTTCAAATGTAGAAACCAGATGTTCCAGCAGAACATCAGCCCTGGATTAAAGTGGTTTTCATCTGAAGCATATTTTAGACAGAAGCCATTGTCTTTGTTTTATATATTTGGAAAAGTAAGACACGGGAAGGAAAGAACTAACTACGGGTAAGGGAGAGGAAGAGAGAAAGAGAAGTTGATTAATGGATACAAATATATGGTTTGGTAAAAGAAATAAGGCCTAGTAGTCAATAGATTTGTAGGATCACTCTAGTTTACAATAATCTATTGTACATTTAAAAACAACTAAATGAGAATAATTTGAATGTTTCTAGTACACAAATAAAGACAAATATTTAAGATGATGGATATTCCAAGTACACTGATTTGATCTTTACAAATTATTTGAATGTATTAAATTATCAGATGTACCCTGAAACTATGTACATCTATTATGTATCAATAAAAAATTGTTTAATAATTTAAAAAAAAAACTTTCTTAGAGTCACAAAACTAAACAACATTACCCAGGGCACAATGTTTTAGATTAGTACTGTGATAGTATGTCATGCCCAGTTTGTCTTCCTTGTACCTTAGAGAGTTCTTCTCATAAAAAATAAATTGATTTCAGACATTTTCTTTGAAATAATATTAAATTGTCACCATTTTCCTATGCAATACAATATACTTAAACTTGTTTTAAAGCAAGTTAAATTAATTTCAATGAAGAGTCAGAAAATATAACCTGGAGATCTTAGATGTAAGCGTAGGTCATTTTTTAATAGTCACTACCACATTGTACATGCTTTGAATCCCCTGGAAATTATTTGGGATGTTTTCTTGGAGGTCAGAGTGCCCATCTGGAAAGTTTTGTAGGGCTAACGATAGGAGCCTGCTTGTGATCATCCCTGCTGCCCCCAGGGGGCATGACGAGCCAGCTTTCCTTCCTGTGCGCGATCTCTAGCTGCCTTGGCTAGGTAACGAGCACCCCATCCCCTTGGGTTTAAGTGGGGGAGGGCCAGCATAGATAGGACTTGCAAGTAGCAGGCTCAGCACCTAGGAGCAGTTGAGAAAGAGCTGGGCATATTCCCTAAACCAGCTCAATCCAGTTTATGTAGTCTTTAGGCCCTGGAAGACAAAAATGCTAACAGATAAATTCACCTAATTTCCACCTATGGGTACCTAATGGAGCCTTACCATTAAAAGCTTATTAAAACATTTATGTAACATTTGGAAGTCCAAATCCCTTTAAAGTTGTTTTTTTGGCTAATTAATCTCTGGAGAGCAAGTTGGTACTTTTATCCCCATTTTAGAGATTAGACACAAATGCGTTAAGTGACTTACCTGAGACTGTACTGTGAGTCAGGTCTCCCTCTAGTAACTCCACAGTCAGTGAACCAGTGTTTAGCCATGACTCCACCAGCACAAATCACCTAAACTACCTAACCCTTAGTTTTTTCTGTTTGCTTAAGATACCAATGATCTTTGCCCTACCTATTCCACAGAGTGATTGTGAAAATAAAATGAAACAAACTGAAACTGCCTTAATAGTAGTTATAATTAGGCAATGGATTAAGGCAGCAGACTCGTTATTTCATATTTAGAGAGTATTAATTGAAAAAAATAGAGCAGAAAAAAATGAAAAGAGAAACAACCTGTGGCTGACCCTCTGATAACGCTAAGTCTTTCCTCCCCCCTTTTATTCAGCTTAGGCTGGAGTAGGAAAGAGAAGGAAAACAAAGAATAGTAACTAAATATTTACAGAGTGAAGAATACTAGGAGGAGAAAAATGAAAGGTAAAATTGTGAATCTTTTAGTACTAGTACGACAACATCAACTGCTAATCTTGGCAAAGCAGTCATTGTGTGAACTCAAGCAGTATTGCTGCATTGAAAGAGAGAGAGAGGCTTCAAATTTGAGTGCAGAGTGTGCTTTAGTAGCTGGATTCTACTGTCCAAACCACTGATCTGTGCCCCAGATCTGGTAGTAATCATTCAAGATCATTTAGTCCTGCCCTCTTCCTCCTACTACCTCTTCTTTCCCTCCTGCCACTGTCTGAGCCAAGCTTTAGAAAATGAGACCAGTAACTTGATTGTCAGTGTCCACATACTTACTGGCCACATTATAATTGCAGCCGGTGTTCCCTTCAGCCTTCTCCTCTCTGGTCTTAGGAATTCCAGACCAGTCCTTTCAGCATAATCACTGCTGAATACCAGGGCCTCTTGTCTAACAGAAAGCAAGGCCCCTGATGCAAACAATCGCAGGTACAATCAAGTTACTGAAATATTGATTTTTATTTTCATTCTCTATGGAGTTTTTTTCCCTCCTTCCTCTTAAGAAAAAAAAAAGTGGGGCATATAAGAGTAGAAATGAAGGATTAAGCAAATGTAAAAACTGGAACAAGCAATGACGAATAAATTTAAAAGAACAAATACTTAGTCAGGTGAAGAACAGTGTCAGAAGTCACTTACTAATCAAGTTAAGTTGGTTAATTAAAGTGATTAGTAATTGTTATGAACACATACATAAATGCATACATATACATATGCACATGTGTGCACACACGTGCACTATGTCCTAAGACCCTGATTGGTTAGACCTCCTATTCTAGGTTGAATTATTAGAAATTATGGCAGGAACAAAGAATTCATGAATATGCATAAATACTAAACTGTAAAATGACTGTATACTTAGGATTAAAGCTCTCTAGCGATTACAGCAGTAAGCAACCTGACAAATTCACCGTGCTGATGAGTTAAATGCTAAATAGCCACTTTATGTGACTTACTGTGCTCATCCATAAATACATTTATTAGGTGTAGAGCTGACAAAAGGCAGGTACATAATTTTTCCTCTGAGTACACATTGACTTATAAATTGGCAAAACCTTTCCCTTTCATCTCCCCTGATAACATCAGTTCTCCTTTTTCCAAAGAGTCATTCAGTGATTTGGAACAAGTTACTTCTCTAGCTTCATTCTCTTTATCTGTAAAGTGGGCTTGTTAATAAACTCTGTCTCATAGAGTTGTTTTGAAGATAATTAAAATGATTATAAAAATGCTTAGCACAGTGTCTGACACATAGTAACCACCTTAGTGCTATTACTTTTTGAATGCTTATGTGCTGGGTCCTGTCCAAGATGAGATGCAAAGTAAATAAAGCATAATCAAGAAACCTTCAAGATGCTCATTATCTTTCTAATTCCTGGAAGTTCCTAAGTAAAAACGCCAGATATCCATCCCTTGAAGCAGACCACAGTCAACCAAAACACACAGGCATCCATATTCACACTGCGTTTGTCTGATATCATTTTCCCTGACCCACTCATATCTGGTTTTTGAAAGGCAAATTCTCCCTCTCTTTCCTTTAACTAGGAGTGCCTCTGTTATGAAAGACTATGTCTCAGCCAAATGGGGGAATTTTTCTTCCCCTGCCAGTAGGAGTGACTCTTCCACACAGTAAGTGCTCTGAATGCACCCATTCCTTTTACACCAGCTCTTGTTTGTAGCTGAGGCACTCTCTGTAGCAGAGGGTGTCAGTACCCTCACTCTGTGCCACTGAGTTTGAAAGTCCAACTTGAGTATCTGTGCTGCACCGACTCAGAAAGTCCTATTTCTTAACTCTCCTCTGCTCCTTATCGCAATTTCAGCAAAAAGGAGAGAAAGTAGCTCTCTCCTACTTTGGAGAGGGATTGTGAGATTTAGGTACTAAAAGTACATAATGATTTTTAATCTCCAACTTCTCCTCACCTGCAAATATTGGTATTATCCAGGGTGAACCTGCAATGGGAGAATAAGGCATAATAGTGAGATTGTAAGGTAAGCACACATGTAAACTTTTAATCCACAAAGTTAGGCCTATAAGAGAGAGAAATACTTTGATTCAGGCCCCCTTCTTCTCTTACCTTGATAACTACAACTTGTCTTAATGGTCTCCCTACTGCCAGTCTTTGCTAAATTATTCTCTGTGTTGCTGTCAGATGGAAGTCATCTTTCCCCTCTCGAAGACCCTAAAGCCATAACTCTCTTTTATGATATTTATTGCCCTCCACCCTGTATGAAAGAACTGTGTGTTTATGTCTTTGCTAGACTGGAAGAATGTGAGATCACTATTCTGTAATCTTTCACCCCTTTGATTATCAAAGTTCATTCTCTTATAAACCACCTAGTCAGGATGAGTCTATGGAATCAGTTGCCTGTGTTCAAATCTTTGCTTTTCTACATGCTAGTTGTCTGATCTCAGGTAAGGTAACCTTTCAGTGCCTCAGTTTCCTCATTTGTAAAAGGAAGATAATAATAAAATCCTGTAGAACCACTGTGAGGATTAGATAAGGAGATATATGAACAATCCTGGGCATGTAGTTAGTATTCAATAAATGTTAGCTGCTGCTATTGCTGCACTAATACTGATACTACTATAAATCAGATGACGGTGTCCTTCCTCATGGCTTCAGAGGTTCTATGCTTGCTTCTAAGGTGATAACTTTTCCATAAAAAGAGATTCATTCTTTGGCCATTGGTATGAGTTACAGTATTAGCTCATTAAAAACAGTATCTAGGCTTACTTAACTTTGTATTTCTTACAGCATATGAAATTAATGTCTTAAAATGTGTTTTTTCCATTTAAAAACTAATACATGCTCATTAAATAAATGTAGGAAATGTAAGAGATACAATTCAGAAGGAAAAATATTGCCCATTGTCACCTCACCCAGAGATAATAACTGTAAATATTTTAGTTTATTTCACATAATATATATATATAGTTACATAGTTGAGCTCATATTATATATTCAATTTTATGTGCTGATTTTTATACTGGCTATTTTAAGTACATTTTCTCTTAATGTTTTTACAAACAATTAAAATTTTCATGATTGCACTATAAATTATGTTGACATTCCTCTATTGTTGGATGTTGCCAATTTTTAATTATTATAAATAAATCTGTAGTTATCATATCAGTATAGAAAGCTTTTTAGCATGTCAGACAATTTAATATAAACTATCAGGAATAAAATTACTGTATCACAGAATATCAATGATGAGATGTCTGTTTTATTTGAGTTTTCAGCATCCATTTTTCTTCCTTCTTTAAAAATTGAGTCAAAATTTGGTCAACACTAAGTTTCTATAAATCTTATTATCTAGTAGTCCTTAGCACTTATACTTTCAAAAAATAAATTTAAGGGTAAGGAGGTATCTCACAAAGGAATGGCCTGCCATGGCACATCAGAATTTGAGCAGAGTGAAGAGGATGGATATGCATGGAGGACGCCTTTGCAAAGGCATAATTTACATACATCAAAGTTCACTTTTTGTAGTATAGAGTTCTGACACCACCATCATAACCAAGATATGAAACAGTTCTATCACCCTAAGAAATTCATTCATCCCCTTTGTAATCAAAGCCTTTCTCTTTTACCAGCCTCTGGAAATCACTGATCTATTTTCTGTCTCTATATTTGTGCCTTTCCTGAATGTTATATAAATGGAATCATATGATTTGAAGCTTTTTGTGTCTGGTTTCTTTCACTTGGCATAATACATTTGAGATTCATCCATATTGTAGACTGTATCTGGAATTCATTCTTTTTTATTGCTGAGTGGTATTCCATTGTAGGGATATATATTATGTAATGGCCTCCGTTGGTAAGTGCAAGTTGTATGTAAGTTGGCTGTTCATAACTCAGGGACTGCCTGTGATCTTTGTTTATCCATTCACCAGTTAAAGGACATCTAGGTTGTTTCCAGTTTTCTGCAATAGCCAAATGAAGCCAATTTGAGTATTTGCATATACTTTCTTTCTGTGAATATAAGTTTTCATCTAGCTGTCACAAATGCCTAGGAATGGAATTATGTTAAGCCTTAATGAGAAACTGCCAAACTGTTTTCCAACATAAATATACTAATTGTTTTTTTTTTTTAATTTGAAGAATTCTAATAGGTATGTACTGATATCTTATTGTGGGTGTAATTCACATTTCCTGAATAACCAATGATGCTGAGTATCTTTTTATGTATGTAATTGTCATCTGTATCTTCTTAAGTAAAGTATCTATCTGTTCAAATCATTTTACTATTTATAAAGTTGTGTTATTTTTCTTGTTACTGAGTTTTAAAGGTTATTTTTATATTCTAGGTACAAATCTTTTATCATACATGTGATTTATAAATATTCTCTTTTAAAGAGCAAAGTTTCTTAATTTTAGCAAAGTCTAATTTTATCAAATTTTTCTTTTATGGATTATGCGTTTTATAGTATATCTAGGAAATCTATACCTAAACGAAATTCACCAAGATTTTCTTCTGTGTTTGCATGTAGAAGTTTTTGCATAGATAAGATTTTATATTTAGACATATGATGCATTTCTAATTAATTTTTGTACTTGATGCAATATAGAGACTGGACTTGGGAGTTTTGTTTTCCTTTTCATTATGTAGATGTAGGGGCTGAGTGGTGGCCCCAAGAAAGATAAGTTCATGTGCCAATCCCCAGGGAGCTGTGGATATTGCTTCATATAGCAAAGTAAGTATCTTGAGAAAGGGAGTTTATCCTCTGTTAGCCAAGTGGTCCCTAAATGCAATCATATGTACCCTCATGTAAGAGAGGCACAGGGATTTTTGAGACACATAGAAGAAGAGGACCCAATGTGACCACAGCAGCAGAGATTGGAGTGATGTGCCTACAAGCCAGTGAATGCCAGGAGCCACCAGAAGCTGAAAGAGTCAAGAAATAGCTTCTCCCCAAGAACCTTCAGAGACAATATGGCTCTGCCACCATCTTGCTTTTGGACTCTGGTCTCCAGAACTGGGATGGAATAAATTTCTGTTGTGTTAAGCTACCCAGATAATTTGCTAGAGCAGTCACAGAAAACTAAAACAACAGCTATCCACTTCTCAGCATCATTCGTTGGCAAAGCTCCTATTTCACCATTAAATTGCTTTTGCGCCTTTGACAAAACTAATGACAACACGCATATTTAGTCTCCTTCTATATCTCTACTTTGGTACATCGATGTATGTGTCTGTTATTTCACTAACAGTGCTTTGTTGTAATTACTGTAACTTGATAGTAAGTTTTGAAAATAGGTGGTGTGAATCCTTCCACTTTGTTTTTCTTTTTTGAAATTATCTCAGCTTTCTTAATTTCTATGCTTTTCTATATAAATTTTAGAATCAGCTTGTCAGTTTCTACAAAAAAATTTTTTTAAAAATCTAATTCTGCTAGAACTTTAATTGGCATTGCATTGAATCCATCAGTTTGGTAAATTTGACATCTTAATAATCTTGAGTTCCTTCAGTCTGTGAACATAGTATATCTCTCTATTTGTTTAGGTCTTCTTTGATTACTTTAATTATTTTGTAGTTTTTGGCATTCAGATCTTGCACTGAAGTATTTTATAATTTTTATATGCTATTGTAGATTGTGTATTGTTTAAAAAATATGTTTTAATTTTCAATTTCCAACACTAACATATAGCATTAGGATAGTTATTTTGTGTGTAGTGACCTTGTATTCTGTGATCTTACTAAACTTACTTACTAATACTAGTAGCTTTTTGTAGATTCAGTGTGTGTATGGTTGGGTATTCTTTGTAGATGATCTTATCATATGTGAATAGTGCTGTTTTCTTCTTTCTAATCTGTGAGTCTTTTACATCTTTTTCTTGCTTTAGTGCCTGGCCTCCACTTTGAATAGGACTGGTAAAAGCGGATATCCTCATTTTAGGTCTTCCCTTTGTGTTTCATCTTCTAGTATCTCTCCTCCACCAAGTAATGCTGACATTGATTATTCATGCTTGCTAGCTTGGTTTTGAGGAGTGAAGGTGTTCATATTTTCCCTTCTCAGTGATCCTTTTCCTCCCTCAGCAGTAAGGGATCTCTGATGATCTGGACCCAATTCCTTGTTCTGTTTCTTCTCCATAGATGCAGAATTTGTTGCTTTGTTTTCTATTTTCTTCCCGCCAGCTACACTGAGTCTTCCCCTCTGCCCTGAAGTCAGTAGGGTTTGCTAGCTTTTCTTTCCTCAGTGGGATACAGCCTTTGTTTTGCAGTGGAGAAAGGGCAGAAGCACCAGGGCAGGGCTTTGTTCTTTTCCTGGCTACTATACATTTCTTCTAGGTGTCTACCAAGAGAGGAGGCCTTCTCTGGTCTTCTGCCCTACTCCCAGTCTCTTGTGAACAGTAAAGTCTGTTAGGAAGTCCCCTAAGGGGTGCAGAGTTCTCATGTATTAATCTTAATGGTTCTGTACTCTCAAGCTAATCTACACTCAGCATTTCACAATTTCTTAACAAATTTAACTGACTTCTTATCAACTTACCTGGCACCCATTCTCTGTCCCAAGAGAGACATCCTATTCCATATCTAACTGAAGTTGCCATCTTTCTTTAGATTTCAGGCTAATTGATTCTGCAACCAATTTCCTATGAAGTTTTTGCTCTGCTTTGATTTCCTTGGTCCTTTGTGGGGAGGAGTAATGATTTTTTTCTTGGAAGCTAGGTGTAGGTAATAACCATTATGTGAGGTAGGCAAATGAGACAGTTTGGGGAGATAATGTGAAGCAGAAGATGCATATGCTTTCGCCTTCTTGGTTACTGGATGATGGTAGGGTGGTAAATGGAAGGTATGTGATGGAACTTGCACCTAGCCCAGGGCAATTCCAAAATGAAACATGATTTTTTCCTCCCTAGCTTTCTACCTCAGAGGAGAGTCGTGAAGCAGTAAGATTCACTAATTTGAATATCCACCCCTTTTTCCTATGTTCAGCCTGCCAAGAGAGGTGTTCTTAAGTAGGCAAGTGGAAAGAAAGAAGATGAAATTATTTGGCCTTCTCTCACTATTCAGCAATAAGAGAGATGTGCCCTCATGAGTAGCTCTTGTTTTCCATTTCCAATATAAGCCAGACTCGTATGATTAATGAGAGGGCATTCACTTGTGCTGTTGAAAGATAGATCATTGTGAAAAAGCCCAACCCTGTTTGCTGCATTTCCTCCCTAAAAGCAGTCAGTCTTGACAGAAGCTATGCAAGTCATCCTGTCTCCCCATTAACAGTGACATCAACTGTTTGTTTTAAAGAGTTCACAACCCCAAAACAAAATTCTCACATACAAAAACTAGCATCAACCAAAGCTTTTGGGAAAGCTCTCCCTGAGTTCTCAGCCTGTACTTCTGTTTATAAAATCAAATTAATCTCTTCATAGTAGGTGGAAATCTCTCATCAGTGGCATTAATATGGCCCTAAAGGAAGAAGCCTACAAGTGACCACCTCTCCATATACCTGATGCATTCTAACTGCAGATCAGCAGATGGGTAGAAAGTATGGATGTCAGGAAGAAAATAAAAGAAGTGATTCCATGGAAGCACTTAGCTTAGCTGAGGAATCCTAACCAGAAGAGGCACTGAAAATAGTATTGGGATACCATAATCATATATGGTAACTAATACTTTGTAAGGGAGAAGATTTAAGAGTACATCCTGTGCCCCCAGGCACCAGTAACAATTCTCAATTATTATCCAATGATAATATGAACAGACGTGACTCATTCTTGACTTGAGCTAGGGACTTTATGGGCTAATGGGCAGAAGAGCATTATTGGAGCTCCTTCTTGAACAAGAGCAGAGTTTCTGTTCTGAAAGCTAAAGAGAAGCAATTTTCTCTTCATTTGGGATGCTATAACAAAATACTATAAACTGCATATCTTATAAATGACAGCAATTTATTTGAGGCACAGTTATAGAGGCTGAGAAGCCCAAGATCAAGGCAGATTGAGTGTCCAGTGAGGGTATACTTGGTGGCACATCGCATCTTCCTGCTATTGCCTCACATGATGGCAGAGGCATAGGGTGTCTCTCAGGTCTCTTTTAAAAGTGGATTAATCCAGGTGGCGCCTGTGGCTCAGTGAGTAGGGCACCGGCCCCATATACTGAGGGTAGCAGGTTCGAACCAGGCCCTGGCCAAACTACAACAAAAAATAGCCAGACATTGTGGTGGGCACTTGTACTCCCAGCTACTCGGGAGGCTGAGGCAAGAGAATCCCAAGAGCTGGAGGTTGCTGTGAGCTGTGATGACATGGGTGACAAAGTGAGACTCTGTCTCTAAAAATAAATAAATAAATAAGTAAATAAGTAAAATAAAATAAAGTAGATTGATCCTATTCATGAGGGCTCCATCCCCATGACCTAATCACCACCCAATGGTAATACTTTCACCTTGGGGGTTGGATTTCAACGTTTCAATTTTGAGTAGATAAAAGCATTTAGACCAGAGTGCCCCTTGAAGACTTCCCATCAGGAAATCTCATCCAGAAGTCCTACAGGTTTCTCTGTAGAGACTGTAAGGTAGTTCATTCTTCCATTTTCTCTATATTCAGTGGATTATTAAAACCAAAACAGGGAAGTTAAGACCTCACATTATCTCTGCCTAAGTTTCTAAATCAGATGTCTATCTAATTGGTTTCTAGAATTTTTTGATTCTGAGGATTTCTACCTGTTTGATTATATTTTGCTACATTACCAAGATACCCCAAAACTTTGCACCTTTAAATAAGAATAATTTTATTTGTTCATAATTCTATGGGTCAGGAATTTAACCACTACTGAGCTAGGCAGTTTTATATGGTGCTGGCTGGCATCTCTCATTAAGTTGCAGTCACTGGGTTTGGAATACCAATGGCTTTTCTCACAAGTACAGCACCTTGACAGGGTTACCTGGGAGGCTAGGACATGTGGCTAGCTTAGGCTTCTTTACTTGGCAACCTGATTTCAAGAATGAGTTTTTCAAGTGGTAAAGCAAAAAACTACTTTCTCTCTCTTTTGATTTTTTTAAAAGACATGAGGTCTCATTTGCTTTATTACCTAGGCTGTTCTCAAGCTATTGGCTTCAAGCAGTCCTTCCACTTCAGACTCCCAAGTAGGTGGCACTATAGGCATGAGTCCTTCTGCTTGGCTAATTTTTGATATTTTTTTAGAGATGGAGTCTTTTTGTATGTTTTTAGAGATGGGGTCTTGCTATATTGCCCAGGCCAATCTTAAACTCCTGGCCTTAAGCAGCCCTCTGACCTAAGCCTTCTGAGTAGTTGGGACTACAGGCATGAGTGCCACAACTGGCTAGAAGCTGCTGTCTCTTAAGACTCAGCCTTAGAAGCATCACTTCCACTGTATTCTCTTGATGAAAACAGACCTAGAGCTAACCCAGACTCAAGGGGAAGTCAATAGGCTCTACCTCTTTGTGGGAGAGTAGCACTGTTATTTTGCAGAAGAGTGCATGAAATGGAAGATATCATTACAGCTATCTTTGGAAACACTATCCCACACAACCCTAAGACTTTCCATATGGTTCTTCTCATACTGTTGTAGTAAGAACTATTTTATATGTATCTCAAGAATTATGTACTACAATTGGCATTTCTACCTTTTTGTTCACTTTATAGTGGAAATGGAGAACATGGGAGTCATCACTCTTCATATATCCTTAAAAAGCTAATTGTTCAATTGGCTTGAGCTCTACTTTCTCTTAAGTTAGATTAGAAGTTGCAAGAAAAACCCTTTAAGGAGAAAAGATACAAATTCTTGGTCCATTTCCCCTATTACTATTGAAGTCAAATGCATTTATATTAAGTTGAAGATGTTTTATTATCCACACAAGGATTTTCAGTTCAGTTAATATGCTTGATCCTGACATTTAATTTGTTTTAGTACTCTGTTCTTTTATCCCTTCTCCGTACCACCAACTCCAAGTCCTCCTTTATAGGGCTATTATAATCTAGAGCTATATTGTTCCTCTGTGTGTTGGAAATTCAGTTTATCTCTATGATATGGTGGTAATTAAAGCAAATTTCTGTATATCATAAAACAGGCCTGCTCTGCCCCAAGAAATTGGAGTGTGGAAAGGACTAAAAGCTTCATCAGGCAAAGATTTAAAAAACTGTGTTAGTAGCTAATAGATACTGTTACATCTTTTGAGAATACTGTTTTTGTTCCTTGCAGCCACATGTGCTTTAGAACCCCCAAGAGCAAAGATACCACCTTTCTACAGAGAGAGGAACTAACTAGGCCTAGGGCAGACCCTGTCAATCGCTTTTAGCAGCCATTTGACACATCATTCTTGGGCCACAGGGGGAAATTTCTTCAGCATATTCCAAAGCAATGGAGCCTCTTTAATTTTTTTCCACTTGAACATACCCAAGGGATTCCACACACTCCTATCTCCTATCTGAGTGAAAGGCTCACTGCTCATTAGGGCAGTGAGTCTTATGGAGAGATATGTGGTTTGGAAAAAGTCCACCATTGAGAATCCCCAGGATAAAACTTTAAGCAGTGTAAGATAACACTGGTGACAGAGAAAGCCAAACCAAAGCAATAAGTAAACCAAACTGATATGCAACCTCCTAAATCCTTCAGTCAGCTTGTAAAGTTGGCAAAACAAGACAAAATATACTTTTATCTAAAATCACATTGGTTTCATAGTAATTATGCTACCTGACCATATATCAAATTTACATCAGGAGTTAGGGAGATGTAGGTTAAAAAATCATTCATAATTCTTCACATCACTTTCTAGTAACCTCACCAAGCAGGGTGTCTCATGTAAATCTCCATAAAACCCAGTCTATGGTGGATATGGTATAATGTTCCATCTTAAGCAGGGACAAAGTTTTGACTTCCCATTATGGCTTTCACATTGCTCTGGGCACAGGGTAGACGTTTCTTGTAGGCATTCATTAAATGAGTGAGTAAACGAATACATGAACAGAAATAACAGGGCCCAACTTTAGTCCTGAGTTTGTACCAGACTGGCTAAAGGCTTTCCTTTCCCTCACAGTATAGATCTGGAAAAAGAGGAGGGCACATTTTCCCACCTCACTCTCTTGTTGGAGAATATGGTGCATTTATAAATTAAGTTTCAGAGCTGGAAAGGAGCTCTAGGAAATCAGTTAGCCCCCAAAGTCATTCTATTGGGGAAAGTGATTCCAGAAATGTTGTGAGATTTTCTGGAATCACCTAACTTTACGTCTGTAACTGAGTCTCAGTAAGGCACCATGTAGACTGATCCACTCAGGGATAAGTCTTAGAGGTTCCAGGTGCCCGAGCAATTGGTGCCGAGAAGATGCACTTCAAGTGAAGAGGGAGGAGGGTAAAACTGTTCATGTTAATACTTTCCTGAATCACTTCTTGCTAGAGCAAGCTGTGGCTGCCTGGAAAGAGCAGGAGGTGGTATTTTTACCTTTCTACAGATACCCACTTGACTCAGACTGATCAGCACCTTCAAATAGGTGCTAAGCAAAAACATTTCGAGGAAATGCTTTTATAAACAACTTCTGTTCTCTTGTAATCCAGCATAATATCTAAGACTCTTTAGCTGAATGCCCTTTTGAGATGGAAGCATGATTGCAGAGAACAAAGCAAAGAATATCTATTCCAAAGTTTCTGCTGCATCACTAAGGCCTGTATTCCTACCTTGCTGCTTCCCACCACCCAGAAAAATTTTAAAAATTTGATTAAAAAAAAAAAAAAAAAACTTGTTAGAAGTGCAAACCACGTTCCCTTGGGTACTATCCCCAGAGAAACAGCACATGCTGACTTATAAGAAGAGCCATAGCCCCCTCTGGGATGGCTGCCAGAAAACTGCACAACCTTATGGAAATTATAATAACTCAGGGGCCCTTTGGGGAAGTTAGGTATCCTGGAAAACACCTGGTCCCTTAGCTTTGAAATAAATGGCAGGTCAGGAGAGGGGGGGAGTTCATTCTATAAATATGCCTGAGAGTCTGTTGTGTCAGGCACTGTGCTAGGAAATGGGTGTGCAGAATGAACAAAATATTATCATTGTCCACTGCTCTTCCTTCTAAGCCTTCTGTGGTGACTCCTGCCTTACTTCACACTGATGTGTTCAAATGGAAAGTAAACAATATGCCATTCATAAATACAGCATTTTATTTACTTAAATATGTGAATCTGACTCCTTAACTAAATTGTAGACTCCTCGAGGGCAGCAGTTTTATATTATCCTTTCTTAGTGGCTCTCATACCATTTCACATGGTGGTAAGTACGGAGAAAAGATTCAATAAAACTTAATTGATTAGATGTCTAAAAAGTAATATTTGGAGGACTAGAAAGGAGGCTAATCGCAAGCAAAGGTTTAGGGTCCAAAAGAGCAGCACATCTTGCAGATGGCAGCTACAGATACCCACCAAAAAAAGGTCTTAGTATTTATACTGCTTTTTAAAAATGTATACCTGCCTAATCCATGCATAGCAACATCATTAGGTACATCATATTTGAATGTGAAGTCCAGCAACATAAAATTGCCATCACTAAAAACCAAATTTAAATACCATTCATTTTTTTAAAAGAGGGACTACCTTAATAGCCCTTAGTAAGAGTGTATTCAGATGTTCTCAGTTGTATTATCGTGCCCTAGCTTTGATGTTAGCACTCAGGGCATAGTTTACAAAACTGATTCTCTAATACAAACATAAACCTTTATTTCACCAAATGCTATAATGATCAGAAATGTAACTGAGCCCAGTTTTTTGCTTTTCTCAGATATTAGCGTAGGTCTGCATTGGGTTTTGGGAAATGTGTCTGGTTTCTAATAGAATGAGATACTCACACTTCCTATTAGCAGGAGAGGGTCCTAATAAAGAGAATTTTAGGGAAGTCTGAAGACACCAAACTGAGATTTGCTTCTTTAGAAAACTGAACATTTAAGAAAGAAGGTTTTATAAGAGCAGAGATTAGGAACTTCTACTTGTTTATCCTGGTAAATGTTCACAGTTGATTAAGGGGGAGACAGCTAAATAAGATAAAGTATTTCAAGGCACTTCAGGTAATAAGATTGTAACTCCTTCCCTATGTGTTCATTTGATATAAGAGTTTCAATGGGGTAGAGGGAAGAGGCTATCATTGCAAGGTTAAAATCCAAAGGAAATAAGCTTCTTAAGGCTTGGATAAGTGACAATGGAAGATTGGTAGAAATTCCTAGAGAGCTTCTGGTCTAGCGATGGGAGGTAAAGGGTGCAGGCACCCCAGGTCTATTTCATTCCAAGGCACAGGGCTGGATCTTAGGATCTAGAAAAGGGTAAGAGTGAGACCTGACATCACTTTAATTATCTTGCAACCAAATCACCATGCACCTGTCCCAGTTGGAGAGTATGAATTTGCATGGGCAATAAGGTAGGTGGTGTTTGTACCAAAAAAATGAGAATATTTTTTAAATATTTTGCAAACTATAAAGCATTTTCTACATGTAAGTTAGAACTATCTTTCAAAAGTGTTCTGGGATTTTCAGCTTGTTCTTATGATTTTCATTACATGTGTATGATTTAGAAATAGGGCAAGGAAGCATGAGATTTTTATGATGGAAAGGGATCACTGAGATCATAAACCTAAAGCTTTTTGTTCAGTGATATAGTCCCTCTAGTATTTCTGACAGATGGTCATCTGAGACTGTATTCATGTATTTCCATTCAAAAACACTCAGAACCTTGCAATAGGAATGTAAACTGACACACAGTTCTGGAGGGGAGCTTAATCAATGGATATCAAAATATTTGACCTAGAATTCTTCTCTCAGGAATTTATGATCATCAATAATCATCACCATTGCTAATACCTGTTCAATGCTTACTGCATTAAAGGCCCTATTCTAAATGCTTTGGGTGAATTAATTAACTCAAAATGCACAGCAATCTAGTGATATATGTGCTATTATCCTCATGATATATGATGAAAATACATTATGTAGAAGTTAGATAACTTTTTCAAGGTCACAAAGCTGACAAATAGAAGAGCTTGAAATCTAGCACAAGCTGTCTAGATCCAGAATAGATACTTTTAACCACTTTGTTATATTGTAACTTGCACTATTTCCTAAGGAAACACTTGGAGAAATGTACAGAGATGTATATTCAAGTATTTTCATCAAAGCATTTGGTAATATAGGAAAAGACTGGGAAGAAAACAAAATATTCACCAATAAGGGATTTGTTCAACTTAGGAGGGTATATAGTCATTAAGAATAGATACTATGGAGTCTTTGAAAACAATTAAGTTGAAGAAAAAGAAAAGAAAATGTTTACATTGTTCTCTAAGGATCTTGAATGGATCCTTGGAGAAATTCATCAAAAAGGAATCCACTGATGGTTCTTCAAAGGTGCTCCAGCAGAAAATGGAGGAGGGAAATTACCTGGCTGAACAAGGACTCTGGAGATAGTGAAGAAGGTAACCAGCTATGAATTGAAGACTGAAGCCTGAGCCCACTGAAACCATGGTGCAAAGGACTGTACTTGGTGATCCTGTCCACACCAACAGCAGTGAAGGTAGATGGCATTCCTGTGGATATGTCACTCACATGTGAAACCAGCCAGTGATGAGGAGTGGATGGTCCAACAACACCCAGAGCATCCCCACCATCTTACCCTGAGAAAACAGACTACACCCCTGCCCCAGTCACATACCAGGAGCTGACTGGTCTACGCACAGCAGACACACAGCTTGAGGGTGAGAAGCAGTGGAGTGGGGCTGATTCTTTGCTTTGGACTTTTTCACCCTTATTCTTTAATCTTAGGTGTAAAACATGGTGAAGGTTGTGAAAAATGTATTCAAGAGGTAACCCAAACTAGACAAACTGTCAAAACTGTGTTATTGGTTTGCTCTTATTGTGAATGTAAGGAAAGCCCAAAGGAATTTGCATATATTAATAACACCCAATATCAGGTACGTGTACCCCTCAGTGGGCCTATTGTTTGCTACAATCCTTCTGAACCCCCAGAGCAGACTGAATTTACTGTGTGATATGCTGATATCCCTAGAAAGATAATAACCCAAGTTATAACATAAGGAATACCTAAATAAGTATTACTAACCTTTGATGCATGCGAAGTTTTTAATAATGTAATGTTTGAGGGAGCATGCATGAATCCATCTTGGGAAAGACAATATACTAAAAGATATAAGATTGTGCATATGCCACAGATTAGGCACCTGTGCAGGATGTATGTACTGGCCTTGTATAATTTGGGCCACATGGATTAATCCCAATGATAGTAATCCAGTACATTTAATAAAAAGAAAAGCTCCTTCACCTTGTACCCCTGGAAATTGTTACTTGTTAGATGGTAAGCTTCCTTCCCTAGTTGTAACTAGGAAAATTGTAATCCACTGATACTAACTGTAACCAACCCTCTGACCCTAAATGGGCAAAAAATGAAAACCTATGTTAGGAATAAATGTACACGGAAGGGACCTTATCATAGGTATAACTTTTTAAAAGTACAATAACCAAAAGAAACTCAAAGCCTATGTACCAGACTTTCTATGATGAATTACTACAACCTGCTCCAGACCTTCCTCCTAAAACTAAAAACTTACTCCTCCACCTGGCAAAAAACATTGCTCAATCTTTAAAAAGATCTTGCTTTGTCTGTGGTGGGACAATGATGAGCAGCAAATGGCCTTGGGAAGCCAGAAAAGTCATTCCCTCAGATTCTACTCCTAATGTCACTCACTATAAGTGTGCAGTGGGAGTAAGCTTTTGGGCACTAAAATCATCCATCATAGGTTCAATACTTTTCAGCCAGAGAAGGAAACATCTTCACCATCCTGGTAGAGAAGCTGTCATGTGTAGGCCTAAAAATGTATAATGAAAGCACCAAAGGTACTGCCTGGTAGAGCAGGGACATAACTGAACTAAACCCCTAGAGTCAAAGCTGCTTGGGACTATCCAGGGATCAGCATTAACTGGGCAGTTCCACCAGGTCTCTACTGGACCTACGGACACTGGGCTTACATTAAGCTTCCTGATGGATGGTATGGGAGTTGTGTAATAGGTATGATCAAACCGTCCCTCTTTTTACTGCCCCTAGAGAGTGGAGAACTGTTAGATTTTCCAGTTTATGCTTCTAAACTGAAAAGACAGAAGAGTGATGTGAAAATAGGAGATTGGAGTGACAATGAATGACCTTCCCAGTGAATAATTCAATATTATGGTCCAGCCACCTGGGCTGAGGATGGGTCATGTGGATACAGAACCCCAATATATATGTTAAATCAGATCATCCAATTATAAGCACTTTTAGAAATAATAACAAATGAGACCTACAAAGCCTTAACCCTACTGGCCCATGAAGAAACCCACATGAGAAATACTATTTATCAAAACCGACTGGGCCTGGACTACTTCCTAGCAGCTGAAGGAGTATGTGAAAAATTCAATTTAACTAACTATTGCTTACAGATCGATGATGAAGGACGAGTAATTGAAGATATAACTAAAAGGATAACTAAAATAGCTTATGTACTTATACAGATGTGGAATGAATTTAATCCAGATTCTTTACTTGGTGAATGGTTTTCTAAACTAGGAGGATTTAAAACTATGATTATAGATTTTCTTTTTATAATTAGAGGATATTTCCTTTGCCTTGCTTTTTACCTATATTTGTTCAATTTCTCAAAGGCATAGTCTCTGCAATTGTGAAAAAAGAGAACGCAGGGAAAGTGTTCGTGGCTCAATGATATTATCAAGTGGTTACAGATAATGAATGAGATGAGACCCATTCCTGATTAATGGGATCTCAAACAGGGGAATGAGGAAGGAGAAATAAATCTTATACTTCTTAGTGATCCGGAGAACGCAGCAAGCAGCTGCAGAAGAACTCCTTCTCTAAAAAGATAAGAACAAACTTTACACTGAGCTGTAACTAATAACAATAACCTGCTTTCTAACATCTGTAGCCATAACTATGAAGCTGATATTGAACTGAAGGGGAAAAAGCTATAATATTAAAAGAGCTTGGAAAAAAAACTGTTCCTTGGAACTCAGCGTTTCATGCTTTGAGGCACCCAAGTTCTGGTTGGCAATTAAAGGTTCCTTCCTTTAAAAAAATAAATAAATAAAATAAAATAAAGTTTATCTGTGTGTATTAGCATGTAAAGATGCTACATTAGTAGAGAAAATCGCCTTTGACAATATGTATAGTTTGTTCTGTTTTTGGTGAAAAAAGGAAGTCTTAAAGGCTAGATACCAAATTGTTGACAGTTATCCCTAGAGAATGGTATGATGGCTGATAGTTTACCATTATGCTTTTTTGAGTTTTGAGTTAAAGAAGTTTTTCCTGATTTTTTTCTTTTTTTATAGAGCGCATGTATTCTTTAAAAAAAAAACAAATATAGTAAAACTACATTATTTTGGGAAAAAATTACACATAAAAGAAGTAGAACTCATTCTGTTCTCATATATACTATATATCCCTTTCTATTCTAGCACATTCCACTACTGAACAAAAAATTTGTTTCCTTATTTTGTATATCAAGCACCTTTTATTAGTTTCTGGGGAGCTTAGTCTCAATAGATTGAGATGCCACTGTGTATCCCTTGCTCTTCTAGGCATTGTGGGTCTCAGACCTAAAAGAGTTGATGTTCTATTCTGGGAGATACAAACATAAAACACTTAGGTTTCTCTCTGTGTCAACATCTGGTTTACTGACATAATCAACTATTCAACTGTAAGGACAAACAGTTGGAAGAATAGGAAAATATGTGATGCAGTGTTTCCTGTGCACCATAAACAGTAAGGGCACATGAAATTCAAAGAAGGGATAAATCTAAGAAACAGTAGTATTCAACAAGTTTTCCTAGAGAACATGCGGACAGAGTCTAAAGAATGCCAGAAAAGGAGGAGGATATCTTATTCAGTCTGACTGGCATGAACTTGTGTAGAATTCCTTCATTCTATGTTTGTAAGAGTCTACTCTCCTACAAATGCATTGAATCAGGTAGACCTGGTTTCAGATTCTAACTTCCCCTCTTAGTAGCACTTTGGTTTTGAGGAGATTTTGAGCAGTTGATTTTGAGCACTCTTTCCTCAGGAAATAGTGCAAGTTACAATATAACAAAGTGGTTAAAAGTATCTATTCTGGGTCTAGATAGCCTAAGCTAGATTTCAAGCTCTTCCACTTAGCAGCTTTGTGACCTTGGAAAAGTTATCTAATTTCTATGCCTGAATTATCTTAATCTGTGAAATAAGTATGACAATAGTATCTTCCTCTTAAAAATATATGAGCCTGTTCCAATAAAGTTTTTAATAATACTACCTATAAATTTTATTACGCTTCCCTCTAACCCCCTGTTTTCACCGAACAGTCTCATGTCATTTTCTAGCTCTTGGTCTGACTTACCTTTTTTCCTCTTGTGTATAACTTCTGGGTTCCCAGCTACCCTATCAAGTCTGTCTCACTGCCTTTGGCTGGAACCTATGTGTGACGAGATTATTTGCCTGATTTCAGATTGTCAACTTCAATAGAGCCTCCTGCTTGCTCTTTCAGGCTTCCCAAGATTCTTATATCCTAGCTTCCATAGTTCAGATTCCTGGACTCACCACCAAACACAGAACTCACATTGAAAGGCAAGGAACCCATTCTCTTTCTTCTCCAAGTCCAGACCAGAGTTTTGAACACAACTTGCCCCTGGGACCAAAGATTGACCTCAGAACTCCTATGCCAAACTTAAATATCCTCAATACCTCCCTGACACTGAGGCCATTTCATTCCCTGGCTCAGCTCTGTGTATCAGAGGCAATGCATTTCCAAAGGCCTACTTTTTGACTCCTGGCTAATTCTTACTTGCCCAGAGTCCAAGCTAAGCTAAACCATCAGCTGCCTCCCTCACATAGATGGACCCAGGGATTTGCTACTTTTATGGACAAGGCCTTGCCAACTATAGAAACAATGAGCCTCTTTAGCACCCTTGTCACTGCCATAGAGTAACCTGAGACAGAACAATTCCTTTCCAAAGGTGGCTTTACTGGCCAGCACCTATCACCTCAGTCTGGGCTTCCTGACCACTTTTTACAATTCTTTTGGATCAAATAGAGCACTCCCTGGCCTTTTCTGGTTATAGAGGTCTCATTGTTTCATAGTCAGCATAGCCCTTTTGCAGGCGTATCTTGGCTTTGGAATCCTAGAGGGTTTAACAAACTTTACTTCAGAGGAATATCCAATTTTTTTTCTACTTTAAGCATAAAACAGTGAATCATAGAAATAAATGTTCTTAGGTCATCTGCTCAGTTTCCTGGGTACAGCTACAGGGTGTTTCCTTTAGAACATGGTCTAGTCTTTGTCCAATCTCAGTTAAATGTCCCAGATGTAGGGACTTCCTCATCTCTCATAGCAGCTCAAGGAATAAAATGAACTATTTTCTTGCAGTTTTCTTTCCCTTGCTCTTGTCAATTGCCCTATGCCATGTAGCAAGTGCACGCTGTCTCGGTCCCTCTTGCTCTCTCTCTTTCGCGCTCTCTCTCATTACTTCAGTGATACTCGTCAAGACAAGCCAGGAGCAGCCGGGCATGGTGGCCCACACCTGTAATTCTAGCACCCTAGGAGGCCAAGCAATTAGAGTGCTTGAGCTCAAGAGTTCAAGACCAGCCTAAGCAACTGTGAGACCCCTCTCTATTAAAAATAGAAAAGCTAGGGCAGTGCCTGTGGCTCAAAGGAGTAGGGTACCAGCCCCATATGCTGGAGGTGGTGGGTTCAAACCCAGCCCTGGCCAAAAACTGCCCCCCCCAAAAAAAAATATTAATAATAATAGAAAAGCTAGCCAGGCATTGTAGCAGGTACCTGTAGTTCCCAGCTACTTTGGAGGCTGAAGCAAGAGGCTTGCCTGAGCCCAAGCATTTGAGGTTGCTATGAGCTACAGTGATGCCACAGCACTCTACCCAGGGCAACTCTCCAAAAAAAAAAAAAAAAAAAAAAGACAAGCCAGGAGCAAGAGCAGAACAGATTTATGTTTCACCTGTAAACTTAAAGATCATCTAGAAATGGGACCAGGAGCACCTCAGCTGCTCTGTTGAGTTTGAGTCTTTCAGGGTCTTTTGAGGCTTTAATGTCTCTCACATGACCAAATTGCCGTCCCCTTCTTTCTGGGACACCTATGCAATGTTTTCTGTTTTGTTCAGAGCTGTGAAAAGGAACTGTTTGTTTGACTGTGGGTTTCCCTTTTTTCCACCCACCCCCCACACACACCTCAAACCCATTGCTCTCTTCCTCTTCCAAAGAAGAAAAAGGAAAGCAAGCCACAATAATACTTCTGTAAATTTATGGCCACTCAGTAATGTTTAATCACAGCTACGTGACTGGGGGCTTCAGAGCAGGCATACAAGTTCAGCACAAGGTGAATCTTGTCTGAGATAATCTGAAAGTTCATTCAGAGGTGAGGGCAGCAGCCTCTTGCAGACGGGTGAGGTTAACAGGAGGTCACCTGCTTTTTTTTTTCCTTCTGGTCTTCTCCCCTTTAATGTGTAAACAAAGGGAAAATGTAACTTCCAATGAACTTGGCATATGTTGTGCTCACGCTAATCTTGGCCTGGCCAACTGTAAACAGTCCAATATCCTGTGGCTGAGCCTTTCCACCCATTCTTTGCCTTTTAGAGTATGAAGAAATACCAACAGAAAGCAGAGACCTTGTAGAGCTAGACTCTGGTACCCTAGAGAACCCCAAGGTTCTAGGGATGGGGAGAAGGCAGACCTTAGACAGAGGTTGTGGCTGTGTACGTTCAAGGCTTTGCCAGGAAAATGGCTTCCTAAAATGCTTTCTCACAATCATCAGTCAACACACACTTTTTGAACTCCTTCTCTGTCCCACCACACAGTGCCAAACACTAAGAAGACAAAGATGGCCAAGCTCTCCAGTGCTTATAGACCGAAAGATGAGAGTATCTGTGATCTGGTCTTAGATGCAGGAAGATGAAACACAGGGACTTTGCTGGCATCCAGACAAAGCTGAAGATAATAGATAGTGTGGAGACAGAACCCTGTTAGAAGTTCCCTCCCCATTGTAGGATTATGCTATATTTTCCAGCTCATTTGCCAAGAATTCCAGAAATGTATAGAGGCAGTATATAATATATTGGAGGGCCCATAGCTTAAGCACCAACAGATTACAGAAGAGCAGTGGCCACTTCACAATTTCTGAACAACCCTCATTTGTCATAAACCAAGTGCCTTGGTGGTCCAGAGCCTGTAGGCCAGCCCATGTGTGCAAGGGGGACATACCTCTGCTCCACCTCAGCAACCCTCTTGGAAATGGGGGAGTATAATTAGTACTCCAATATCTGGAGCAGGAATAATTGCTTAGTGAATTCTTATTGGTAAGTATTAAATCTCAAGGTAGCTTTTAGAACCTCTTACTTATTTGAGAAATATTCAAGAAATGTAGACTTTTTACTCCTTCAGTCAGTATAGGACCATTATAGTTGTATGAGTTGGTAAAGGAAGTCAAGAGGTATTGAACACCCTTTCTACTGGGCTTGGCAGATGGTACTTGGTAGCATTTACTCAGTGCCACACTCTATGCTGAGTATTTACCAAGGTCAATATTATTTACGCTTTACTCAAGGGCACATAAGTTAAAAACAATGAAAATTCTGAACTGATCAGCTGCTAGGTAGAATGACTTGGGTTTGCCTCAACATGACTCCTCGTTATAACTCTGAAGATTTCCTAAACCTTCCACCCTCTGTCCCCAGCTTGATGTTATAAAATATTTGCAATATGCATAAAGGAGACAGGAGGTGGGAAAGTACTGGGAAAATTTAGCCGTTAAATGACAACATCTTCAAGTCAGGAATATATATGGCTTGTCACCACATGGAAAGGACTAGTGAAGGAAACTGGCTAGAACAAGATGATGATGATTGTTTTCCAATGTCACTTTGGTATCTACTTTTGAGTGATTTTTCTTAAGAAAGGATAGATTTATTTTTTTTCCTCCCACAGCTTGCTCATGGCATTTAAACTATGGATGGTCCCCTCTAAAAAAATTCACTGCTTATGATTTGGCCCTTGGTTAGATCCTTGAAGGAACTCTGCTCCCAGGGAACAAGTCCCACAGACAAATGCTAATCTGGAGAATGTCCATCTGGCCCTGGCTCACAGAGAATGTGGACATGATGGCTCTGGGGTCAGGAAAAAGGAGTTGTAACTTGAATGTGAGCCAGGGGCTCCAGTCTCTATTACATTGAAGCAAAAGTTGGAACAACTCCTGTTGCTTTAAAGTTCACAAAGGGCAGTGTTTTGTTACCTTTTAAAAATCTCTTCAGATAATAATGATACCTTGTGGTAATAGTGTTATTAACTACAACAGTGTGAAGTACTTTCACTTACTACTTTCTGTGTGTTTTTTCATATCCTTATCCAATAAATTGGAGCAGGTTTTAACAAATTTACCTAGTTGAGAAGCTATAATGATTTGTTTGAGACCTCACAACAGACTATACGATAGCCTAGAGATAATAACAGTGTTGGATAAAGGCTCTCATACCAACAGAGACCAAAGACCTTATTGCTCCGGCCACACAGGAAATTAGAAGATGACGCTTGCTTTTGCGGAATAAGGCAAGAACTCTTTCTATCCTAGGATCTTAAGAGAATGATACTAAGCTTTCCCACAATAAAGTTTCCTTCTTGTAATTTCTTCTTCTCAACTTAGACACTAGCTAATGGGCATTTTGATGCTTCTGGGAGTATTTCAAAACAATCTATTCAAGTTCAAGGAAAATATAAACTTGGAATTGAGGGTAATAGCTAATACCTTTGAAAAATTCAGACTTATTGATTCATTCCCATTCAGGAAGGTGAAGGAACAAAGGATGGGAGGGGATTTCACCTTTATTTGTAGCATTTCATTCCCAAAGTCTCAGAAATGGGGATATAACTTCCTAACATTATAATTCAGGGAAGAAATAGTTTTTGTTTATCAGAATTCTGGTCATGATAGGCTTAGTGACCTCAACTTTACTGTGCTTCTTTCTTTATTCCTCTATATATTCTCTCCCTGAGAGAGATGAATTTCCTTGCAGTTACCTCATTAAGAGTCGGCCTAGGCTCTCTGTCCATAGCACAGTAGTTATGGCACCAGCCACATACGCCGAAGATGGTGGATTTGAACCTGGCCTGGGCCAGCTAAACAACAATGACAACTGCAACAAAAAAATAGCCAGGCATTGTGGCAGGCGCCTGTAGTCCCAGCTACTCGGGAGGCTGAGGCAAGAGAATTACTAAAGCCCAAGAGTTTAAGGTTTCTGTGAGCTGTGACACCATGGCACTCTACTGAGGACAACATAGTGAGACTCTGTCTCAAAAAAAAAAAAGAAAGAAAGAAAGAAAAAGAGTCAGTCTAGACTAGTCATCTGAGTTTTCTCTGTGCCGCTTGCTGTGGGATCAAATTGAGGAAGTATTTAAGTTGGCCCACTAAGTGTCCATATGCACATTTTATACATATGGTGATAGAGACTGATAATCCCTCCTTATCATACTCACCACATTCTGCCTGCTCCCTGAGTATAGGCAAGCATCCCATTCCCCTATCAGCAAGAAAGACAACTGTACAAATTCCCATCACGAATGACTTGATAAATACATGGTAGTGTATTTAAGAATACTTATACAGTGGAAAACACTATTTGACAATTTATATGAATGAACTAGATTTAAATGGATCGATATGGATAGATTTTGAAAACATAAGAGTGAATGAAAAAAGCAAGTTGCAAATGTTATGTACATTATTTTATATGTATATGTAAGCTAAAACACAAAACGTTAGTATGTATTACTTATGTATTAAAAGCGTGAAAACATGTATGTATGGATATATAACAAAATCATGATAGCAGCCTTCTTCAGGAAGGTGAAGGAACAGAGGATGGGAGGGGATTTCACCTTTATTTGTAGCATTTCATTTCTTTAAACAAAGGGAAGATCTGAAGTAAATTAGTGAAATCATTAACATTTGTTCATGAGGGTTAGGTAATTTTGTTTTGCTTTTAAATTAAAACATAAAAAAGAATTTTATATGTTCATTCTCCTTTACCTCTCTAGGTATCTGACCTGTATACTGTTCTCAAAAATTTTGGTTCTCTACCAGCTGATTCTCCTTTACCTCTCTAGGTAGCTGACCTGTATACTGTTCTCAAAAATTTTGGTTCTCTACCAGCCGATTACATTGCAGTGTGTAATAGAAAGAAAAATGGGCCATAAGTCAAGGGCTTGTGTTCTCACAGCAGGCTCATTCCTGGTCGCTTTGCCGTAATGAAGTCTTCTGGACCTCAGTTTCTTCCTGTGCAATATGAAGAATTAGTACTATTCTGCAGTCCCTCAGTCTACCATTTTAACAGCCTCATCCCTGCTAAGTGATGAGGACTGCTATCTATCCCATGGATAGAAATAAGAAATTTCTTTCTAATAAGAAATTCATTAGATTTAGAATCTTAGAGCTAGAAGAGACATTAGATATCTGGTCATCAGTAAAAGCAGGTTTTAGAGGAGTCCTAAGTCACAGGACTACCTGTGGCAGATCTGAGTGTACGATGCAGGTCTTCTGTTTTGGGAGCCTACCAATCTTTCAGAAGCCAAAGGAATATATAAAACTAGCAAAGGAAAGCAGAATGACTAAAAGTTTGCTAACCAAGAGACAGATAATGTGGAACAAACTGAAAAGATTTGGGGCCCAGGATGCTCTGAAAATGGCAGGCAGAATTCAAGCAAAACTCATTCCATGTAGGATACTTAATTTTTCAAATGTGAATTCTCATAAGTAAATTGCAACAGTTTCTGGCATGAGGAAGTTTTAAAGAGGAGATTGTGATAGAAAAAGAAGGATATTCATGGTGAGGGAGGGTAGGGCAGAGAAGAGGCTGTTTCTCCAGGGTTCTTTTTGAGGAAAGTTTCCGTTCTTGTCCCTGTTCCAATGATAAATGGGGTCGTTTGCTCTTTTCTTTTTTTGAAACAGAGTCTCACTCTGTCACCCTAGGTAGAGTGCCATAGTGTCATAGCTCAAAACAACCTCAACCTATCCACTTGCCTCAGCCTCCTGAGTAGCTGGGTGCCCACCACAACACCCAGTTATTTTTAGTAAGCTCAGGCTGGTCTCTTAACTCCTGCACTCAAGGGATCCACCTGCCTTGGCTTCCCAGAGTGCTAGGATACAGATGTGAGCCATCACCCAAAATCTTTTCCCAGGTCAATATCTAGAGTAGTTTTCCCACACTTTCTTTTAGAGCAGCGGTTCTGAACCTGTGGGTCACGACCCACAGGAACTGTATTAAAGGGCCGTGGCATTAGGAAGGTTGAGAACCACTGTTCTAGAGTTTGTATCGCTTCATGTCTTAAATTTAAATCTTTTGTCCAACATGAGTCAAATTTTGTAAGTGGTAAGAGATGTGGGTCCAGTTTCAGTCTTTTATATGTGACTAACCCATTCTTCCAGCAATATTTATTAAATAGGGATTCTTTTCCCCAGTGTATGTTTTTATTTAGTTTATCAAAGATCAGATAGCAATATGTGGCTGTTTTCATCTCTAGGTTCTCTATTCTGTTCCATAGATCTATGTCTCTATTTTTGTGCCAGTACCATGCTGTTTTGATCTCTGTAGACTTCTAGTATAACCTAAAGTCTGATAGTGTAATGCTTCCAGATTTTTTATTTCTTAGAATTGTGTTGACTAGTTGGGGCTTTTTCTGGTTCCATATGAAACAAAGAACTATTTTTTCAAGTTCTTCAAAGTATAATGTTGGCACTTTAATGGGGATTGCATTAAATCTGTAGATTGTTTTGGGTAGTATGGACATTTTAACAATGTTGATTCTTCCTAGCCATCATCATGGTATGTTCTTCTATTTGTTAATGTCTTCTGTTATTTCTTTTCTCAAGATTTTGTAGTTCTCTCTGTAGAATTCTTCTTGTTCTTTGTTAAGTATACTCCCAGGTATTTCACTTTCTTTGAAGCTACTGTGAAGTATATTGTGTCTTCAGCACTATGTTGAATAGTAGTGTTGACCAAGATTTTTAGCAAGCACTTATGGATGGGGCCTGCTTATTTGTGTTGCCTTTGAACATCTTGGAACTGAGTATGACTTCAGCAAAGGTATAAGGTAACCTTACCCTTTAAAGCAGTTGCCTAATAAAATCATCTTGAAAATCTAAATTTAATTTCCTGTCTTCTCTGGTGGATGGCTCAGTTTTAAGGCCTCATTATTGTCGGAAATCACTGAGTCACTAAAACTCACCAGCTAGCTCTGTCTGGGACTCTTCATTCTCCAGTCCAGTATTCACACTTGTAGCACCACTCTCTTTTTGCATTCGGTTTACTTAGAGAATTCTGTTACTTCTTAGAATCTCATTGTGTTTCTGCTCTACTCTTCTGGGAGGTTCTTTCCAGCTTTAACATTCTAGATCATGAGTAAAGGCTGGGAAAGTCCAGCCCTTGTCACACTCTCATTGTTGTCTCATACAAGGACTTAAATTTGGCCCCTAGTTTGTACTTTCCTGACTGAGACACCCCTGATTGCTAATCTGATTTCAGTGTTATTTCTTCTTGAATTGTGTAAGTACTGGATATAGTTTAAGCAAAAGACAGATATGAAAAAAATCAGAAATGTATTGGCTCATCTGTTTTTGTTTGGAATGAGAAAAATCCTGGGAAACAATGGAAACCTGAGCTCTTGACATCTTTCCTCTTTGAGAAATAATATGCATAGTAGAAGGGTGTAAATTTGAGACTTAAAGAGACTTAAATTTGAATTCAAAGCCTGTGGAGGGAGGATAATTGGTGCGACCACAACTATGGTGCATCGTACAAGGGTACATGTGAAATGTATTAAATGTAGAATATAAATGTCTTAACACAATACCTAAGAAAATGCCATGAAGGCTATGTTAACCAGTTTGATGAAAATATTTCAAATTGTATATAAAACCAGCACATTGTACCCCACGATTGCATTAATATACACAGCTATGATTTAATTGAAAAAAGAAAGAAAGAAAGAAATTCAAAGCCTGCTATTTGCTAACTTTAAAAATTTGAGCATATCACTTCAACCTTTCTTATTCGTATCTATAAAAATGGGCCAATAATACCTATTTCCCAGAATTGTGTAACTAGGATCAAATAAGATTATGCAAAGTATATACCACTGAGACAACACTTGATTCTCAACATATAGTCACAACTTTCCTTCCCCCTGCCTTAGGATTTGAGGCCTGATCTGAGAAGTCCATTTCAAAATGGACCCAGCTAGGAGTGAAATGAAGTAAGAAGAAGAAGAAGGCCTGTTCTATGAGAGAGCAGGCCCTTGATTCTGTGTTGACTTTTCTTGGAGGCGACAGCTCATTTGAGATCTGTCTGTTCTCCTGAGCATTGGTTTAGCTCATGCCAAAGCATGGTGTCCTAAGCAGCCTTGACAACACTGGCTTGAACCTAAAATTCTCTTCTTTTCACGTTTGGCCTTATTTCTTCTTTGTGGAGCAGGTATGTCAGCTCAGCTGGTGAGTAGAAGAGGGGAATGTTAATGACCCTAATTAACATAGTATAACCTGCTAATGGGAGAAGGACACCATCAGAGGGAATATGAAAGCTACATAGAACATCTAGCAATCGCCAAAAGTCTCCTCTTTGGTTTTCCCAGTGCCCCAACCAGCCTCAAAGCCCTCTACAAAAGTTTCAAACTGTTGCCCAACAAGTGACTGGCACAGTGCTTTTAAAAATCTGAATTTGAAAAAAACTTAAGAAAAAATCTGAATTTGATTTGACTTGTACCTTTGCTGTACAAATAATCAGCACATTGAATCCCACAAAGGCATAAATGTATTCATGATCTATGTATATATGACTTAATAAAAAAAAATAAATTTAAAAATAAAAAAATAAACTAAAAATTTAAAAAAATCTGAATTTGAATGCCTTCAGGAGGATTATGTACTCTCCTGTTTTCTATGGCCCCCACCATTTACTATTATATTTCATGTCCAATTCATTTATTTGGATTGATTGCCTGGTCTCTGGAGGCAACTGATTTTGAAAACCCTGCCTTGTGACCATTTTTTAGTCTTCTCTGCCCCCTCCAACACTCAATCAGCCTTCAAATCCTTCAGCTGAACCGGAGACAGTGGCCAAACATTAGCCACCCATTCCTCTTTCATCCTTTTGCTGCCATCCCAGTCCAGTCCTAGTCATTGTCTAAGACCTTCCTGCCTGAAAATTTTCTCCTCAAGTCCATCTTGTTTTTTGTTTTTTTGTTTTTTTTTTTTTGTTTTGTTTTTTTTTTTTTTGCAGTTTTTGGCTGGGGCTAGGTTTGAACCCGCCACCTCCGGCATATGAGGCCGGTGCCCTACTCACTGAGCCACAGGTGCCGCCCCACCTCAAGTCCATCTTGTATGCTACTGCTAAGTTTATCCCACTAAATTAAATGCTACTGAAATATTAACCATTCCCCATGGAATATAAATTTTAAAAACAAATCCTTAGACTGAATTAGTACTCTGTATAATGTAACCCTACCTACTTCCTCTTCCACCTTTCTACTACTCTATATACCCCCTCTGCCTTCATCCAAGTTGTACACCAGTTGGCCCTTGACAGAGGCCCAAAGGGAATGGAGAAAAAGATTAGGCTTGGGAGTCAGAATGTCCTTAGCTCCAAGTCCTGACTCCTACTGGCTATGTTCCTTTGGGCCCATTCTTTCAACCATTTGGTGCTTCTTTATCTGTAAAATGGAGGTACCTACCTTTTATGCTGTTGATTTTCCTGGGGATTAAATGAAATGGATATGTAAGGTACCTAGCCCAGTATGTCACATAGTAAGTATTCAAGAAATGTCCATTTTCTTCTTCCCTTGAGAACATTTCAGCTACTCCTATTTCTACTCCTTAGCTTCCACTAGTGTCTTTGCTTGAAATTCTTCCCTCCATTCCCTCATCACTTATTATAAATCATGCCCATCTTTTTGGCAGGAGTGGGCTTCTGTGATCTTTCTTTGCCCTGAGCCCCTCCTTTGACTTTTAAGGACAGATGCCATACATGCTGGCACTTTTTTCTATTTCTTTAATCCCACCTATTTCCAAAATAGACTTGAGGTGGCTCATTAAAGTCATACATAAAATATAATTAGTAAATAAAATTGAAAGGAAGAAAAGAAATTTAATGAAAAATATTATCAACCCCACAAGGCTGAAACTGTAGCCTTTCTGGGAAATAGTGTTTACTTAACAAAATTTGGGAGAGGCAGAACCCTTTTGAAATTTGGAGTTTATGGAAGGAAAACAAACAAAAAGGAATTCTTTTGTGATTGATTAGCACTTATTTGCTATTATTTCTTTACTTGATCTGTTGATTAGATAGAAATTTAGCAATAGAATTCTGAGTTGAAATTTTATTCAATTTCCAGCCCCTCAAATTCAAGTGAACAAAATAGATTTTAAATGGTTATCTGATTAGGATGAGGGTCTTAAAAAGTTAGTTGCCTAGTGCTGAGCCTTTCATTCAGTCCCAATATTTTTAGGCCTTATTCTGAACTTACCCAGGGTATAAGGACATTCTCTGCTTTACTGTCCTTCAGTGTTAGGTTACTTTTTTCTTATGCCTAACATATAGTGTATGGGTTGTAATTAGGAATAATGACTTGTATATGTAACAAGAGTTATTTTCTACAATGATACTTCTTAATTTATTCACTTAGAAAAGAGAACACAAACCATTTTCATTATGAATTTGATAGTTTTCCCTACAGGTTGTCCAGCCAGTGTCTCCAAACTTTTTTGATTGAGTACCACTGTTGATAAAATAAATTTTGAGGAGTCATTTTAAATTTTGGTGTGTAAATATTTATTAATACATTTTAATTAGATATCAAGGAGCTACCAAAGAATATTCCCACACCTATCCTCCTCCTCACTGCAGTTTAAGAGACTGAACATTATCATTACCTTTGGAAGTTTGCTCTTTGTGTCCACATGTGTGTACATACATATACTAATATTCATAATTCAAAACACAATATGTACTGAGGCTAAGTAAAGTTCATTATTCACAATAGTGGATACAAATCATTTTAAATCACTTTTTTGATCATATCAGATTAGGAGACTAATTTGTCAAATCCCATTAGCTTATCACTGTTTTTATTTTATAGTGTAGATAATAAAGACCTTGTACTGTGATTAAGAGATTTTTGAGCTCTGCTGTATTCTTGATGTTTGCTTCCACTTCCATTGTTAATATCATCAATCCATGGCCTTTTTAAAGGGATGTTTTTAAGACACTTAGTTATTTTATCCAGAGAGGGAGGGTAGTTCATAACTCAATAATACAATCCCTAATTCATTCACCTAAGAATCTTTAACAAGTCATAGTATACTAAAAGGAGATAAACACTGGCCCATGGCTCCTGCCTCCTTCTACTTTTGCCACAGATGTGTTCTATCTAAAACTCACACCTACCTGCCTGCTTCCTCCACCCTAACAAGGGGCTACTCAGTCAGCCATAGCAGGGGCCTATCTTCGCTCCTCACCCCCAGACATGTATGTGCACATTATGGTTATTACCAACCAGTGCCATAATAGGGTTTCCTTCTGCCTCCTCTAGCAGAATAGATGCTATCATCAGTGAGAAATGGCTTGAGTCTCTGACTCAAAGAAATGCTTGGTGTTGGCATTTTTATTTGAGAGCTTTTCCCTAGGCACCAGCTGGTAACAATGGGAAAGTATTAAGCTTCCCTATCTTTCTTTTCTCTTTACCAAGGTAGTCTTAGAGGTGAAAAGTTTAGGTGAAAAATCGATAAACCCACATTTATGAGGCAAATAAATGTTTCTCAGGGCAATATTCCCTTTGAGAGGTAGCTACTGATAAGCTACTAGCCACTGATAAAGAGCTTACTGAAGCCTCCATTCACCTGAAGCTGGGCTGCAGGGAAAGCAGGGAGCTGAACAGCCCCTACCTCTTTCCCTGCCCTATCTCAACCAGGGAAAAAGAAGAGGAGGTCAGACCTAGAGCCAGGAGCCAGTCTACTGAATAAAGTGGCCACTGTTGCAAAGCTCAAGTATAAGTCAGAGCCCCTTAATCTATAGAGATGATCCAGAGAAATTTTGAACCTCTCCCTACCCCAGTTCAATAACCTGTGGGAAATGCAAAGGCGTCCTCCAGATTTCTGTGAATCCCTACATGCCTACAGTCTTCTTGCCTCCTAAGCTCCCATTTCCATAGTGCAGTTTTACAGCTTTCTGAGTGTGAAACTCTGCTTCTTCTCTGAGTTTTTTCTTTGTGTGTGTGTGTGTGTGTGTGTGTTTGTATGCCTATACATGCACTTGGGTGCATACAAACACACACACACAAAGAAAAAAATCACTCAAGCAATTAGAAGCAGAGTAGATTTGTCTAAAGATTGGGATTAAGAGGATGGATTTGTAGAGAAGCTTATGTCACCACACATCAAACAGCTTTGAAAAAGTCACTTATTAGATATCCCAAGTCTCCGAAATTGTCCAGAGCCACAGTACCATTAAGGATTTCCTTCTTAGCTATTCCCACACACATTAGTTAAACCTTTTCTCTTCACATCCTCTCAAGAACTAGAATAACAAATTTCTTCCTTTTCTCTACCAGATGTCTTGGTACCACCTTAGGGGTCTCACCAAGCAAGATATTTCCCCAAACATTTTTCTCTCTCATAAAAAAATTCTGACTGTAGTTGCTGAGATACTAAAGTTTTTCCATCTTATTATAATTGGAAGGGTCTTCCTAAAGCCATTTTTTCCTTCTTTCTCAAATTTAATACATAGATATTAGACACCTTACATCTGAGAGAATTTCCAGTCACACTGCCCTCCCAGGTCTGGATCTAGAGGAAAAGTTTTCCTGTAAAAGACCAGATAGTGAATATTTTGAGCTTTCTAGGCCATATGGTCTCTATCACAACTTTTTTTTTTTTTTTGGCCGGGGCTGAACCTGCCACCTCTGGCGTATGAGGCTGGCACCCTACTCCTGTGAGCCACAGGCGCCACCCTATCACACAACTTTTGAACCTCAGCTGTTATACCATAAAGTAGCTATAGATAATAATGTAAATCAATAAACATAACTGTGTTTCAATAAAACTTTATCTACAAAAACAGATGGTAACTGTTGTTTTCCATCCCCTGATCTACAAGAAAGCATGTAGCAGCCTTGCTGGAAGTTGTAAGTAGAGAAGCCTGCAGGCTTAAATTTAGTCTTCTTGGCTTAACATATGAGGCCTCATTTGTCCCGCTTATTCCCAAAGCACTCCAAAAAGTTCCAGCTATGTCAGATTCCTTGCTTGACAACCCATCCCCACCACTACTAATCCCACCTACCTTACTTAGGTTTAGATGCACTTCTTTGGAAATTTCTTTGTACACTAATGTTAGAATACCTCTCAGAGTGTTCACATCGTTCTGTATCTTTTTGTTTACCAGACTGAATTCCTCAAGACTGGAGATACTGTCTTAACCATCTTTTCATGTGCAATGCCTAGTAAAGTGCTTGTTCCATTGTTGGTACTCAGTTTATGTTTGTTAAAATAAGCCCTGCTTTCTGTTCCAAATGTGTGCCTAATACTCTGGTTTCTCTTCAGATTGCATAAATCTTTTGCCTTTTACCAAATGTGTGCCTAGATTTCTATGTCAGGAAGCACTCCTGAGAATATGCAGGAGGCAGGCAGATGCTCTTCTTTGAATCAGAGTGGCCCAGCACCAGGGAGAAGGAGTTGGGGAAAATTTTAGGCAATAAACACAAATGGGTCATGAGTTAATTCTACGCTTTTTGCAATTGTTCTCTTGGTCTTCCCTGAGCAACTGATAGGAATTGTTATGATTCCATGTCTGAACCAGAAAAAGACAATTGGTGGCATCCCTGGGGTCACACTGTCAGTCAGGCAACCCTCTGCCTTGTGCTTTTTTTGCTGTGCTCTACTGTCTTCTAAAAAGGCACCTGTGTGTGGATCAGTGATTATGAAAAACACTTTATAATGATGCAATTAGTTTCATCCTGTCAAAGACAGAGAGGGGACAAAAGGAACCTTCCCTGGCTTGGTGTCCTGTCTGTTACTGTTCTCTTGAGTAAGTAGACTGTACTTTACACAGTAGCCATGTTCTAAAGAAGTAGCATATTTAGAAATTTTGTTGGGTTACATGTTAAGTATCCCAGAGAGGCATGTTATTTGACAATATTTTGTAGTCTATCCTATTTAACATGAAGAATTCTTCTGGAATGTATAGAAGTACAAATTCAAGTTTTCCTACCTATCATCTACTTCAAGGGCAAGGGCATAGGATCCTACCCTACCCTCCCCTCCTTCTCTCCCTCCCTCTCCCCTCCTCCTCTTCTCTTTCTTTATATGTCAAAAAGTAACATGTGTACCCTCAATGAATTCCAAACAATAAAATCAAAAAAAATGAAATTAATTAGATAATATTATTCAAAGAAAAAAAGACAAAGAAAGAAAATTTAAAGGAAACCACACCTAGGGGAAGTGGGATGTAGCTGTTACCAGTGTGTCTTTGTATCTGTCTATGTGCCTGCCTTAGTTCCTACAATTCTTTCCTGCCCATGGAGTCTGTGTAGGTAGGTATTCTGGAAAAGGGGGGCTTTTCCTAACAGTAAGCAGCTCTAGGTGTCACCAAACATTTGCTTCCCACTCACCGGTCATAGATATCTCCCCTGGGAACCTTGAAATGTAATTCCCGGGGCCAAGTCCCCACTCCCCTGCCACAGGTATCATCTATCATGTTTGATGCTTCCTTCTTCTTCTCCTCACAACTTTCCCTCTAGTGCTGGTCAGGAGGACTCTAGGTTTGGAATATTTGGAATGTTTGTTGTGAAAAACACAGTGTGTCTCTCCTACCATCTAGCCAATATTGCTGCTACAAAACATTAGTTTGCTTATTTTAATTCCATTTGACATGTCTTTGCTGGCTACCTGCTGGGAATCCTGTCATATGCTAGTCTGTGGTATTGAAGACTCAGAAGGAAAAAGCACTCATCCTTCAGGGGCTTAAAGTCTATATGAGAGATGAGGCCCGTATTCTAAGAATTAACAATGAAGGTAGGATATAGTCAACATTCTTTTCACCTGTGAATAGGAATGGTATGGATTGGTTTGGTAACAAACAGTAGTCCAGCAGTAGAAACAAGCAGGCCATTCTCCACTAGCCTTTTCATTGTCACTTTTTAAGTTCTTCAGGTAATCCTTTCTGCCTAGGGAAACACAAGAGCAGCCTGTAATTATTACTTGATGATTCCCTTCTACTCTTTTAGCCATTAGCAACTCATTCATCTGAATTATTTCTATATTTGCTACTGGAGATAGGTGTATATTGGTATGCACTAACAAGGATCAACAGAATTCTGCCTTATTTTAATGATATTTCATTCCTAGAGTCCTTCCTAGAACTTTACATTTGTTCCACTATTACAGTGCTATCTGTCCTCTCTTCAGTTAACTCACTGTATGACCCTGGACTAGTTTTCACTTTAACTCATTTGGATTTTTCTAGTCTTTCTCGGCTACTATTCCAAAAAAAAAAAAAGTCTATTCAGATGTTTGCCCTAGGCTCAGATGAGTACCTGAGAGACAGAATCAATGAGAATTTTTAAATACAGACAGCTAGTGCATCCTGGGGACTGTGAGCCAACAAGCCATCTCTACTACTTGTCTATCTTGCGATTTTCAGCAAGTTGCTTATCCTTTCTGTCTTGGTCCTCCCCACTTTTTTACCCCTGCTAATGAAAAAAGAATTATAATATTAGTCTTGTTAAACCATGGGAATGTTCTGAAGTAACAAAGTATAGCAGAGTCAGCTTAAGAACCTTGCCAAAGCCTAAGTTAAAACTCATGTAGATAAATGTCATACAGGAGGCAAAAAAAGAGACAGAAAGAGAGAGAGAGAGGAAGGAAGGAAGAAAACAAAGAAAAGGAAAGGGAAAGGGAGAAAGAAAGAAAAAAAAGAAGCATTCTGTCAAAAAAAAAATGCATTCTGTCATCCTAGCTTGTTTGGTATAACCTTATTCAAAGTGTCTTCCTTTGTTATAGCCTTTCCCACTTGTACACATTTTTCTATAATAACCAGCAATCACATATTTACAATTTCAGTTAACAAAAGTAGTTTACTTTTTTAATTTCAGAATGTTATAGGGGTACAAATGTTTTGGTTCATACATTACTTTTGTATAGTTTGAGATCAAAGCATTATTAATGATAGGTTGAGTTTCCTTTTGATGAAATCAGCCATAACATTTATCAGTATGTTCTACTCTTTAAATAGCCAGTACTTTCCTAGTCCACCAGTTGGGCAATAAAATGCTCCAAAACATAATGTCTCGTCTGTCTCTTGAAAATGACTTCTCTTATCTATTTTACAAAAGCAACATTCATATGAATAAATCAAGAATATGATTATTGATGAAGAAAGAGCTTCTAGGGGAGTGAGTTATAGGACATGCTATTATGTGAAAAAGAAAAAAAACCCTCAAGTGAGAAAGAGGAAGCTACTAGAAGATATACATGTGTCTGCTCATTTGTGCAAAAGAAATAAAAGATTGAGAAATCAGAAACTAAATTGGTTACCTACAAGGCAGAGATGGGAAAGATATAGAAAGAAGCAGGAAGATGGGGAATAGGTTACTTGGGATGAGGTGGGAATGATACTTCTCTGAGTATACTTTTTGTGTAACTTTGATGCTCAGAGCTATGATACTGTTTCACGTATCCCATAATTAAAATAACCCAGAATCAGGGGGAATTCAAAATGGAACACAAGCATTGAGAAATGAACCTAACTGAATTACAAAATAATACAGCCACACTGAAATGGCTAAGGAAGAAAAGAACCAACCTAAGTAACTTGAGAAACAAAAGGAACTGTGTACAAATAATATAGTAAGTAAATTTGTTTATTACAAAGATATGGGTTAGCAATTCTGAAACCACTTTACATTAGGGTTAAACAAATAAGTTAAATACATCATCAATAATGATAACCAGGTTTTTCATTGTCAGAAAGAAGTAATAAATAAGAAAAGAGAGAAAGTGGCTAAAATGAGCCCTGTAGTGCTGGACTGGAATTGAAGACATCAATATGACTCATGGTTTTAGTATATATACAAATAGATAAGGAAAAATACAGATATACGTGTGAGTTGGTATACATACTTATTTCCCTTAGCTCTATCCACTAAGAGGGCCTGGGTATAATAATAAATACCCCAGTAGAAATGAGCATGTTAAGTACCCAGATCTTGGTTTCTAAATACCATTCTCCAGGCCTGGGTGCCCATGCTCAAAGGTTAGTGCACCAGCCCTGTGCACTGGGGATGGCAGGTTCAAACTGGGCCCAGGCCTGCTAAACAAACAAAACACACAAAAAATACCATTCTCCAATAAGAGAAACAAGGGCACCTAGGCTCTAGGCCCAGGGCAAGGAAAGGTACAAAATGAGCTTGGAATATTTTGTAGGACCAGAAAGGATATGGTCAAAATAGGATAAAGGCAAGTCAAAAATACACAGGAGAGCCAATGTTAATGAGTTTCTTGCCAAATCTGGTACAATTTGAATGACAAAACAACAGGTCTAGTAAAAATGTGAGCCTTTGGAATGGAGGCAAGATGGCTGACTGGAGCCAGCTTGCCACAGAGGCTCCTGTCCAGAAGGAGACTTAAAGGACAGAAGTTTAGCAAGTAAGCCAATGGTTTGGAGCTGAGCCAAGAGAGAAAGTTGAAGAACACACATCAACACTGCTGAGACGAGCTGCAACACCAAGGAAACAAACAATAGGTACAAAATCCATCACCAAGTGGACGGGAGTCCCCTCCCCCATGAGAATGGCTCACAGTATACCGTATACAAACAAGTGAGCAGAGTCCAGATCCCCTTCTATTTTATTCCACGGGAGAGACCCTCTAAAAACTGGAACTCCTTCCCTAGAGAGGACTTACGAATGTGCCATGGCACTCTTCCACCAGGAGGTATGAATCTGTATATATTCTCTACCTGCAATTCTGAACTCCCAGCACTCCCCTCCACTTTTGCCCCGAGGTCCGGAAGCCTGTCCCCCATGGAGTCCAAATTCTTAGGCATTTTCTTGAGAGGTGTGGACAGGGCATGGGCTGTTGCTGGTCTGTGCTGATTCTGTGGCACAGGAGTAAAGAGAAGACGGTGAACTGAGGCTGAGGGAACCCTACGGGAGAAGGAGAGGTGGTGCCCTATGGCACAGGGCAGCAGCTGCAGTGGTGGGAACAACAGGGCTCACACTCCTGGGGATATTTTGAAGAGATACTCCCTGACTCTCTGGGCAACCAGTAGAAGCTGGGCATCTTCTCCAGTGGCAACCACTGAAGCAAGATCTGGGATGGAAATGCAGGCCCCATGAGAAAAGGGTATGCCTGAGGCAGTACTGGCCTGGGTGGAGTGTGGCAGGGACATACGCAGAGATGGCATACTCCCAGGATGGAGCTGAGCAGAAGGACTGCTTTAGTGAGCCTAAGAGGCACTCGGCCTTCAGGGGATCATAACTGAGACAAAGGCAGGCAAGAAGAGGCAGAAACCGAAAGCTGAGTGTGAGCTCTAACTGCCCCCACCCCAACACAGACTGCAGCTGAGACAGACATGACAGCCCTGGGCAGCAGCACAGACCAGGGCTGAGTCGCAGTTTCTGTGAACTCAAACGTCTGATTTGCAGGGGAATATAGCTGGGACAGAAACAAATTCTGTGAAATTGTTCTGTTCTGTCAGCAACATCAGTCAGGGGCGGGGCTGAAACTGAGTGAATCACCCCAGCCTCCATTAAGCACATAAGATTGTTAGGCCTCAGCTCCTCCTGCCAGATGGTGGCAGAGTGTGAAGGCCTGACCAAGCAGACATAGATCTCCCTGTGACTCAGGCAGGCGCAAACCCCCAGAGCATCTGCTCATTGGAAGAAACTGGAACACACCCTCCTGGGGTACCAATGACTGGGTGTGATAGAGGTGCAAGGTGGGGAAGGAGGCATCAATCTTTCCAAACTAATGCATTTGCTGGGTGAGGCCTTCTGACCTCACAGAGCACAGAAGCAAGTCATACTTGAGCTGCCAGCAGATCCCTGCTATCTAGTTGCCAGAGACCTTTTGAACTCTTCCACCTGAGACTGGTGCTAACTGGTACAATTGATTTGGACTTCTTGAACTAGGCCAATCATCTCAGGACTATTCAAAGTAGTACCCTGAGTGTGTGGTGGAGGGAAGGTTTGATTTTCCTTTTCCAGTTGTTGCCTGTGGTGGGCAGGATGACTTAATTGCTGGTATTTCTCCATAGCTGAGACTTCAATCCAGAGTAACTGATTCACTAGGGTGGACAGAGACCAGCTGAAAACAAGACAGAGTGACTTAGCCCTACCACACCAAGTAAGTCCCCAGTGTCTCAGGCTGTAGCACTGTACGGGTCCTTTGCAAAGCTTTAGGAGAAAAGGTACAGATACCAGTCCCAGCTCTGGGGCAAAGGGCTGGTTAATCATTACTCCAGGAGCCCCTCAACCCAACTTCACCTTATCTGCTCATCTAGCCAAATGGTATAAAATAATCATGGGGCAGAATCAGCAGAAAAACTCAAGTAACACAAATAACCAGAGTAGATCAACTCCCCCAAGGAACGATATGACAGACACAACTGAAGATACCATTCATAAACAAATGGCTGAGATGTCAGAAATCGAATTCAAAATATGGATTGCAAATAAGATTAATAGAATGGTGGTAAAGTTAGAATTAGAAATTCAAGGAGCATTTCCAAAGTTATCTCAAGAATTAAATGAATTCAAAGACAAAATCACCAGAGATTCTGAAACATTTAGACAAGAATTTGCAGCCCTCAAAAATCTGAGAAATACATTAGAATCTGTCAGTAACAGAATGGAGCAAGCAGAATAAAGCATTTCCAACATTGAAGACAAAGCTTTTGAATGCTCCCAAACTCTCAAAGAGGAAGAGAAATGGAGAGCAAAAACAGATCATTCTCTCAGAGAGCTCTGGGATAATTCAAAGAAAACTAATATTCACCTTATAGGAATCCCTGAAGGCAACAAAGTTGCTTTGCAAGGCACAGAGGCTCATCTTCATGAGATTATGAAGGAGAACTTTCCAGACATGCCAAGAGATTCTGAGATTCAGATAGCAGACAGTTTCAGAACCCCGGCACAACTCAATCCAAATAAGATGTCTCCTAGGCACATTATAATTAACTTTGCCAGGCTCGGCACCTGTGGCTCAAGTGGCTAAGGCACCAGCCACATGCAGCTGAGCTGACGGGTTCGAATCCAGCCCAGGCCTGCTGTCAACAACAATGACGGCTGCAACCAAAAAATAGCTGGGAGTTGTGGCGGGCGCCTGTAGTCCCAGCTCCTTGGGAGGCAGAGGCAGGAGACTCACTTGAGCCCAGGAGTTGGAGGTTGCTGTGAGCTGTGATGCCACGGCACTCTACCCAGGGCGACAGCTTGAGGCTCTGTCTCCAAAAATAAATAAATAAATAAATAAATAAATAAATAAATAAATAAATAATTAATTAATTAACTTTGCCAAAGTTAAAATGAAGGAGAAAATTCTGCAAGCAGCCAGACATAAAAAAAACCACAACCTACAAGGGGAAGAATATTAGAATGACTGCAGATCTCTCTGCTGAAACCTTTCAAAATAGAAGAGGGTAGTCATCAACTTTTAACCTCCTAAAACAAAATAACTTTCAACCCAGGATCCTGTATCCAGATTAACTGAGTTTCATTTCTGATGGAGAAATTAAATGACATTCACATGTTGAAGAAATTTGCCATAACTAAACCAGCACTCAAGGATATTCTCAGACCTATCCTCCATAATGACCAGGGCAATCCTCTACCACAAAAGTATACTCACTCAGAAACTTTTGATCAAATTCCAACTTCCAAAGTGGTGAAAGATTTAAAAATGTCCACTGGACTTTTGAAAAACTCAATACCCAAAATTCTACCAGGCTTATCAATATTTACAATTAATGTAAATGGCTTAAATTATCCTCTAAAGAGGCACAGGTTGGCTGACTGGATATGAAAACTCAGGCCAGATCTCTGTTGAATACAAGAATCTCATCTTAACTTAAAAAATAAATATAGACTCAGCGTGAAGGGATGGTCATCTGTATTTCAGGCAAATAGAAAGCAGAAAAAAGCAGGTGTTGCAATTTTATTTGCAGATACAATAGGCTTTAAACCAACAAAAGTAGGAAAAGGTAAAGATAGTCACTTCATATTTGTTAAGGGTAACACTCAACATGAGGAGATTTCAATTATTAACTTTTATGCACCTAACCAGAATGAGCCTCAATTTATAAGAGAGACTCTAACAGACATGAGCAACTTGATTTCCTCCAGCACCATAATAGTAGGAGATTTTAACACTCCTTTGGCAGTGTTGGATGGATCTTCCTAAAAGAACCTAAGCAAAGAAATTTTGACTTTAACTTAACCATTCAACAGTTGAATTTAACAGACATCTACAGAACATTTTATCCTAACAAAACTGAATACACATTGTTCTCATCAACCCATGGAACATACTCCAAAATCGATCACATCTTAGGTCACAAGTCTAACCTCAGTAAATTTAAAAGAATAGAAACTATTCTTTGCATCTTCTTGGACCATCATGGAATGAAAATTGAACTCAATAACAACAGGAATCTGCATACTCATACAAAAACATGGAAACTAAATAACCTTATGCTGAATAATATCAAGTAGACAGCCCTCAGAATGGGAAAAGATATTTGCAGGTTATGTTTCCAACAAAGGTTTAATAACCAGAATCCACAGAGAACTCAAACACATTAGCATGGAAACAACAAGTGATCCCATCTCAGGGTAGGCAAGGGACTTGAAGAGAAACTTCTCTGAAGAAGACAGGTGCATGGCCTACAGACACATGAAAAAAATGCTTATCATCCTTAATCATCAGAGAAATGAAAATCACAACTACTTTGAGATATCATCTAACTCCAGACCAAAAATCACATTATAACAAAAGATATTTGTGCTAGAATGTTTATCGCAGCCCAATTCATAATTGCTAAGTCATGGAAAAAGCCCAAGTGCCCATCGATCCATGAATGGATTAATAAATTGTGGTGCTATGTATACTATGGAATATTATGCAGCCTTAAAGAAAGATGGAGACTTTACCTCTTTCATGTTTACATGGATGGAGCTGGAACATATTCTTCTTAGCAAAGTATCTCAAGAATGGAAGAAAAAGTATCCAATGTACTCAGCCCTAATATAAAGCTAATTTACAGTTTTCATATGAAGGCTAAAACCCAATTATAGCCCAAGAATATGGGGCAAGGGGCAAGGGAGGGCAATTGGTGAGATCACACCTATGGTGCATCTTAGAAGGGTACTGGTAAAACTTACTAAATATAGAATATCTATATCTTCATATAGAGATTAAGAAAAGGCCATGAAGGCTATGTTTAACAGTTCAATGAAAATATTTCAGATTGTATATGAAGTCAGCCCATTGTTCCCCATGATTGTACTAATGTATACATTTATGACTTAATAAAATTATAAAAAAAATAAAAAATAATACAAAATAATAAAAAAAAAAAAGAAATGTCCCTTCTATACCACTTTTCTTAAGTGTTCTGATCATGAAAGGTTGCTGGATGTTATCAAAAGCTTTTTCTGCATCAATTGAGGGAATCATATGGTCTTTGTTTCATAATTTGTTTATGTGATGAATTATATTTATAGATTTACGTATATTGAACCAGCCTTGGACCCTGGGATAAAACCCACTTGGTCATGGTGTATAATTTGTTTGATGTGTTTCTGGATTCTATTTATTAGGATCTTATTGAATATTTTTCTATCAAAGTTCATTAGTGATATGGGTCTATAATTTCCTTTTCTTGTTAAGTTTTTCCCTGGTTTGGGGATCAAGGTGATGTTTGCTTCGTAGAATGTGTTGAGTAGTCTTCCTTCTTTTTCTATATTTTGAAAATAATATAGGTACTAGTTCCTCTTTAAGGGTTTGATAGAATTCTGATGTGAAGCCATCTGGTCCCAGGCTTTTCTTTTTAGGGAGATTTTGTACAGTTGATGGTATTTCAGAACTTGACATAGGCCTATTCAACATTTCTACTTCATTCTGGCTAACTCTTGGAAGGTCGCATGCTTCCAAATATTGGTCAATTTCCTTCAGATTTTCATATTTCGGAGAATAAAGTTGCTTGTAATATTCATTAAGGACTTTTTGAATTTCTGAGGAATCCACTGTTATTTTGTCATTACCATTTCTGATTGATGAAATAGATATTTTACTCTTTTTTTCCTGGTTAGGTTAGCCAAAGGTTTATCTATTTTATTGGCCTTTTCAAAAAACCAACTTTTGGATTTGTTGATCTGTTGTATAATTCTTTTGTTTTCACTTTCATTTAATTCTGCTCTAATTTTGGTTGTTTCTTTTCTTCTGCTGGGTTTGGGGTTGGAATGTTCTTCCTTTTCCAGTTGCTTGAGATGTCTCATTAAGTTGTTAACTTCCTCTCTTTCCATTCTCTTGAGAAAGGCATGAAGTCATATAAATTTCCATGTTAGGACTGCCTTTGCAGTATTCCAGAGGTTCTGATAATTCATGTCTTCATTATCATTTTGTTCCAAAAATTTTGTAATTTCCTTCTTAATCTCATCTATGACCCAGCTAAATAAGTTTATTTAGCTTCCATGTTTTTGTATGAGTATGCAGATTCCTGTTGTTACTGAGTTCAACTTTAATTCCACAATGGACCAAGAAGATGCAAAGAATAATTTCTATTCTTTTAAATTTGCTGAGGTTAGACTTGTGACCTAGGATGTGATCTATTTTGGAGTATGTTCCATGGGCTGATGAAAAGAATGTGTATTCAGTTTTGTGAGTATGAAATGTTCTATAGATGTCTGTTAAATCCAAATATTAAATGGTTAATTTTACGTCCAAAATTTCTTTGCTTAGCTTCTTATTGGAGGATCTATCCAACACTGCCAAAGGAGTGTTAAAATCTCCGACTATTATGGAGCTGGAGGAAATCAAGTTACTCATGTGTGTTAGCGTCTCTCTTATAAATTGAGGCACATTCTGGTTGGGTGCATAAATATTAATAATTGAAATTTCATCATGTTGAGTGTTACCCTTAACATATATGAAGTGACCATCCTTATCTTTCTTTACCTTGTTGGTTTAAAGCCTGTTGTATCTGCAAATAAAATTGCAACACCTGGTTTTCTCTAATTTCCATTTGCCTGAAATATAGATGACCATCCCTTCACCCTGAGTCTATATTTATCTTTTAAGGTAAGATGAGATTCTTGTATGCAGCAGATATCTGGCCTGAGTTTTTGTATCCAGTCAGCCAGCCTGTGCCTCTTTAGAGGACAATTTAAGCCATTCACATTAATTGAGAATATTGATAAGCCCAGTAGAATTTTGGGTATCATGTTTTTCAAAAGCCCAGTGGACGTGTTTAATCCTTTCACTACTGTGGAAGTTGGAATTTGATCATAAGTTTCTGAGTCAGTTTACTTTTGTGGTGGAGGATTGCACTGGTCATTATGGAGGATAGGTCTGAGAATATCCTGGAGAGCTAGCTTTGTTATGGCAAATTTCTTCAACATGTGAATATCATTAAAGTATTTAAATTCTCCATCATAAATTAAACTCAGTTTCACTGGATACAGGATCCTGGGTTGAAAGTTATTTTGTTTTAGGAGATTAAGAGTTGATGACTACCCTTTTCTTGCTTGAAAGTTTTCAGCAGAGATATCTGCAGTCATTCTAATTTTCTCCTTCTTATTAACTTTAGTGAAGTTAATTATGATGTGCCTAGGAGATGTCTTATTCAGGTTGAGTCATGCTACGGTTCTGAAGCCATCTGCTATCTGAATTTTAGAATCTCTTGGCAGGTCTGGAAAGTTCTCTTTCATAATCATGAAGAAGAGACTCTGTGCCTTGTGAAGTCACTTCATCACTTTCAGGGATCCCTATAAGGCGAATATTGGTTTTCTTTGAATTATCCCAGAGCTCTCTGAGAGAGTGATCTGTTTTTGCCCTCCATTTCTCTTCCTCTTTGGAAGTTTGGGAGCATTTGAAAGCTTTGTCTTCCATGTCGGAAATCCTTCCTTCTGCTTGCTCCATTCTGTTACTTAGGGATTCTACTATTTTTCTCAGATCTTTGAGGGCTGCAAATTCTTGTCTCAATGTGTCAAAATCTTTGGTGATTTTGTCTTTGAATTCATTGAATTCTTGAGACAACTTTTGAAATGCTCCTTGAATTTCTAATTCTAACTTTACCTCCATTCTATTAATCTCATTTGCAATCTAAATTCTGAATTTGATTTCTGACATCTCAGCCATTTGTATATGAATGGGATCTTTAGTTGTGTCCACAATATAGTTCCTTGGGGAAGTATATCTACTCTGGTTTCATGTTACCGGAGTTTTTCCACTGATTCTGCCCCATGATTATTTTATGCCATTTGGCTACATGAGCAGATAAGGTGAAGTTATGTTGGGGGAGCTCCTGGAGTAGTGATTAACCAGCTCTTTGCCCAAGAGCTTGGACTAGTGTCTGTACCTTTTCCCCGAGAGCTTTGCAAAGGAACCGTACAGTGCTATGGCCTGAGACAATGGGGACTTACTTGGTGTGGTGGGGCTAAGTGGCTCTGTCTTGTTTTCAGCTGGTCTCTGTCTACCCTAGTGCATCAGTTACTCTGGGTTGAAGTCTCAGCTGTGGAGAAATACCAGCAATTAAGTTATCCCTGCCCCCAATGGTGACAATTGGAAAAGTTATATCAAACCTTCCCACAACCATACACCCAGGGTACCACTTTGGATAGTCCTTGGGTGATTGGTCCAGGCCGAGAGATCTGAATCAATTGTCCCAGTCAGTACCCGGTCTCAAGTGGGAGAGTTCAAAAGGTCCCTGGCAACTAGATAGCAGGAGTCTGCTGGCCGCTCGAGTATGACTCATTCTGGTGCTCCATGGAGTCAGAAGGACCCCCCCTGCAAATGAATTAGACTGGGAAGGTTGATGCCTCCTTCCCCACCTTGCACCTCTGTCACACTCAGTCACTGGTGACCCCACAGGTCAGTGACTCTGTTCTCTCTAATGAGCAGATGCTCCAGGGGTTTGCACCTGCCTGAGTCACAGGGAGATCTATGTCTCCTCGGCCAAGCCTCCACACATTGCTACCATGCAGCAGGGGAGGCTGAGGCCTGACAACCTCGGGTGGTTAATGGAAGCTGGGGTAGCTCACTCAGTTCCATCCCCGCCCCGGTTGATGTTGCTGACACTTATATTTTCACAGAATTTGTGATTCTGTCCTGACTATATCACCCTGTGGACCAGGTGCTGTTTGAGTTCACAGAAACCACAACTCAGCCCCAGTCTGTACCGCTGCCCTGAGCTGGTGTGTCTGTCTCTGTTGCAGTCTGTGTTGGAGTAGGTGTGGTTAGAGCTCACACTCGGCTCTGAGTTCCAGCCTCTGCCCCCCTGCCTTTGTCTAAGCTATGATCTCCTGAGGGCTGGGTGCTTCTTAGGCTCATTAAATCAGTACTTCTGGCTCAGCCATGCCCTGGGAGTATGCTGTCTCTGTGTGCACATCTGCTATTCTCCATCCCTTCAGCACCCTGCCTCAGCAGGTACTGCCTCAGGCAAAACCTTTGTTCACAGGGCCTACGTTACTTTCCCAGATCTGTTCTGCCAATGTCTGCTACTGGAGAAGATGCCTGGTTTTCTCTGGTTGCCCATAGAGGCAAGGAGTGTCTCTCCAAAATATCCCCAGGGGTGTAAGCCCTATTGTTCCCACTGCTGCTGCTGCTGCTTTGTGCCACAGGGCACCATCTCTCCCTCTCCCGTATGGTTCCTTCAGACCATCGTCTACTCCTTACCCCTGTGCCACAGAATCAGCACCTACCTACAATAGCCCACGCCCTGTCCACTCCTCTCAAGGAAATGCCCAAGAATCTGGACTCCATGGGGACAGGCTTCCAGACTTCAGGGTGAGAGTGGAGGGGAGTACTAGGAGTTCAGAATTGCAGGTAGAGAATATATTTAGTTTTATATAGTTTTCTGCCTGGCAAGAGAGTGCCATGGCATCATAGTAGGGGAAGGAGGTCCGGTTTTTAGATGGTCTTTCCTGTGGGATAAAATGGGAGGATGTTTGAACTATGTTCACTTGTTTATAGAAATGATACTGTGAGTGGTTCTCATGGGGGAGGGGATCCCATCCGATTGGCGATGGATTTTGTACCTACTGTTTTTTATCCTTGGGCTTGTAGCTTGCCTCAGCAGGGGTGATGTGCATTCTTTAATATTCTCTCTTGGCTCAGCTCCAAACCTTCAACTTACTTGTTGACCTTCTGTCCTTTAACTCTCCTTCTGGATGGGAGCCTCTGTGGAAAGTTGGCTTCAGTTGGCCATCTTGCCTCTTCCCTTCAGCTGTGGTTTTGTCATATATGGTATGTTCCTTCTATGACTAGTTTGCTGAATATTTTTATCATGAAGAGATGCTGAATTTTATCAAATGCTCTTTGTGGATCTATGGAGATGATAAATATTATTTAGTTCTAGTCTGACCTTTATTTCTTTTCTTTTTTTTTTTTTTTGTAGAGACAGAGTCTCACTTTATCACTTTCAGAGGGGTGCTGTGGCATCACACAGCTCACAGCCACCTCCAACTCCTGGGCTTAGGTGATTCTTTTGCCTCAGCCTCCTGAGTACAGGTGTCCACCACAACACCCAGGTATTTTTTGTTGCAGTTTGGCCGGGACCGAGTTTGAACCCACCAACCTCAGTACATGGGGCTGGCACCCTACTCACTGAGCCATAGGTGCTACCCTATTATTTCTTTTTTACTACTAATTCTGAGTTTGATTTGTTCTTGCTTTCCTAGTTTCTTGAAGTGCATCGTTAGATTGTTAAATTGTAATCTTTGTACTTTTTCAAACCAGGCCTTTATTGCTATAAATTTTCTCCTCAGCAATCTTTTACTGTATCCCATGTATTTGGGTATATTGTGCTTCCATTTTAACTTGTTTCAAAAAATTTTTGAAACAAAAATTTTTTAATTTCTTTGTTGATCCAATGGTCATTCAGAAGCATGTTTTTTAACTCCCATGTATTTGTATAGTTTCCAAAGCTCCTATTATTATTTATTTCTAATTCTATTCCATTGTGGTCTGAGAAGATACTTGATATCATTTTGATGTTTTAAGTTTTCTGAGACTTACTTTGAGGCCTAACATGTAGTGTATCCTAGAGAATGTTCCATATGAGGTCTAACAATTAAGTTTGTGAAATTGCCACTGTGCATTTATGTCGGCAACACTGTACAAATAACTTGATAAGGTTTCATAACCTTGGCATATCAATGTTTCACAGTTGTGTTAGTGTTGATGTGTGAGATTGTCTTCCTGAGTGGTGTTCCTTATTGTTGTTGTGTGTTTTCATGTGCCATTAATGGAATGTTGGAGCTTAAATTATAGCAACAAACATATATTCATACATTTCTTGGTAAACTTGGCAAGAGTGGAAGTTAAATCAGAAGCACGTTAGTTGAAGCTTATGGAGATAATGCCATGAAGAAAACAGTAATGTATAAATGGGTTAAACATTTTTTCTAAGGGGAGAGAAAGTGTTACTAATAAAGAGAGGTCAGGGTGGCCAGTAAATGAGCAGAATTGATTAAAATATTGCAAACATTCCTCAAATTCTGCATCAAAACTGTTAGCTGACCGTGAGAAGCATAGCAGACCAAGTAAACATAGATAGAGAAGCAGTTAGGAAAATCCTAATGGAAAATCTTGGCATGGCAAAAATGGTCCCAAAAGAGCTCACCAATGAACAAAAACAAAGGAGAGTCAAAGTTTTCCAAGACCAGAGGAGAGGCAAGATGGTATTTTGGTCCATGTTATCACTGGTTATGAAACATGGGTGTACTATATCCTGAAAAAAAACATCAAAGAGCACAATGGAAGTGAACCAATTCTCCCTGACCAAAAATATTCTATTAGTCCAAATCAAGAGTTACAGCAATGTTAGTAACCTTTTTTGACATCATAAGGATTATTTATTATGAATTTGTACCAACTGGACCAAGTTTACTATTTGAAAGTGCTGAAAAGTCTGCATGAAAAAGTTAGACAAAAATGAATGACCTGAACTTTTCACCAGCAACTCATGGCTCTCATGTCACAATATTGCACCAGCTCATATAGCACTGTTTGTGAGGGAGTCTTAGCCAGTAAATAAATAATTGTATTGGGACACCCTTCCCACTCAGTGATCTGGCTTCCAATGAGTTTTTACTTTACCCAACGATAAAGGAAAGAAAGATATTTTGATAACATTCAGGACATCATGAGAAATATAACAACAGCTCTCATGGTCATTGCAGAAAAAGAGTTTCAAAATTGCTTTGAAAGATGGACTAGGGCACTGGCATTTGTGCATATCTTCCAAAGCAGAGTACTTTGAAGGTAACCATACTGGTAGTCAGCAATAAGGTTTATAGCACTTTTTGAGGATGGCTTTGTGAAAAGAATGTATATTCTGCCTTTGGTGCATAGAATTCTATAAATGTTTATTAGGTCCACTTGGTCTAAAGTCAACTTTAAATCCAAAATTTCTTTATTGATTTTTTGTCCAGAGGACCTGTTTAATACTGAAAGTGAGATATTGAAGTTCCCCAACTATTATTTTTTTTTTAATTATTTTTTATTGAGTCATAACTGTGTACAATAATTCAGTCTTGGAGTACAGTGTGCGGGCTTCCCATACAATCGGAGATATTTTTATCAACCTGATTAATATAACATTCATTATATTTTCTCCTTTACTATGTGAAAACAATTTTGATCCGTATTTAGAAGATTTCTCCTGACCCTTCACATATGCACCACAAGTGTGATCTCACCCTTTATCATCTCTCCCCCAACCCTCTCCCTCCCCGTCCCTCCCTCACCCCTTTCCCCATCTTAGTGTGCAATAAGTGGGTGGTAGCCTTCACTTGAAAGATGTAAATTTGCTTCATATTAGGGGCGTATACATTGGATACTTTTTCTTCCATTCTAGAGATACTTTGCTAAGGAGAACATGTTCCAGCCCCATCCATGTCAATATGAAAGAGGAAAAGTCACCATCCTTCT
>CAUYRH010014611.1:0-21661 GCA_963574655.1 Perodicticus potto
AATTGTGGTACATGTATACCATGGAATACTATGCAGCCTTAAAGAAAGATGGAGACTTTACCTCTTTTGTGTTTACATGGATGGAGCTGGAACATATTCTTCTTAGCAAAGTATCTCAAGAATGGAAGAAGAAGTATCCAATGTACTCAGCATTAACATGAAGCTAATTTATAGCTTTCATATGAAGGCTAAAACCCAATTATAGCACAAGAATACAGGGAAAAGGGAAAGGGAGGGGAGGGGTGTGGGGAGGATGGGTGGAGGGAGGGCAATTGGTGGGATCGCACCTACGGTGCATCTTAGCAGGGTACTGGTGAAACTTATTCAATGTAGAATATCAATGTCTTCATATAGTGATTAAGAAAATGCCATGAAGGCTATGTTTAACAGTACGACCAAAATATTTCAGATTGTATATGAAGTCAGCACATTGTGCTCCACGATTGCACCAATGTACACAATTATGATTTAATAAAATTATTAAAAAAAAAAACAATAGCAACAAAGAACATAAAATACCTAGGAATACATTTAATCAAGGAAGCAAAGACATATACAGAGAGAACTGTGAGTCAGAGGAAGGAAATCACAGAAGTTATAATCCAAGGGAAAAATATATCATGTTCATGGATCAGCAGAATCAACATTGTTAAAAGTCCATACTACCTAAAGTTATTTACAATTAAATGAAATTCTTATTGAAATACCAATGTCATTTCTCACAGATTTAGAAAAAAATAGTTCTATGCTTCTGGAACAAGAAAAGATCCTGAATAGCCAGAGCAACCTTAAGCAAAAAAAGACAAATCAGAAGGCATCTCCCTGCCAGATTTCAAATTATACTACAAGACTATAGTAACCAAAACAGCATGTCTCTGGCACAAGAACAGAGACATAAACCAACGAATCCAAACTGAAATCTCAGATATGAAACTATTCTCATATTCCTATCTGGTCTTTGACAAAACAGACAATGATATACACTTAGGAAAGAATCCCTATTCAGTAAATGGTGCTGGGAATATTGAATATCCACATGTAGAGGACTGAAAAAGGATCTGCACCACTCACAAAAATTAATTCATGGTGGATAATAGAAGGCAAGAAAATGTTTGAAAAACTCTTATGACGTTGATGTAGGCAAAGAATTTATGAAGAAGATTCTAATGGCAATCATAGGAACAGCAAACCTTGACAAAATCTGATTAAATAAAAAATCTTCTGCACAGCCAAGAAAACAATCAATAGAGTGAATAAACAATCTGTAGAATTGGAGAAAATATTTACATGCTATGCAACTGATAAAGGACTGATAACCAAAATCTGTAAAGGACTCAAGCAAATAAGGAAAAAAAAAATTAAAGAACCCTATAAAAAAAAGTGAAGAAAACATGAATGGAAGCTTTTCAAAAGAAGATAGACTAATGGCCAATAAATGCATGAAAAAAATGTGCAGTGTTTCTAGTCATCAGAGAGATGCAAAGCAAAACCACAATAAGATAACACCTAACTCCAATAAGAATGGCTTTTATAAAAAATTCCAAAAGAACCAGATGCTAGAATGGATGTGGAGAGAAAGGGATTTTTTTCTTTAATTTCAGATTAATGTAAGGATACATCCAATTAGGTTACATTGTTTGCATGTGTTATGTAAAGTCTAACACAAGAAAAAGGAACTCTTATAATCTATTGGTGGGACTGAAAACTAGTAAAATCTCTGTGGAAAGTTGTATGAAGATACTTCAAGGAACTAAAAGTAGAACTACCATTTGATCCAACAATCACACTATTGGGTATTTCCCAAAGGGGAAAAAAGTCATTTTATCAAAAAGACACATGCACTCAAATGTATTATGGTAGCACAGTGTGCAATTACAAACATGTTGAATCAACCCAAGTGTCCATCAATACATGGATTAATGAAATGTGGATTAATAAGATGCTTTATATCTATACCATGGAGTAAAACTCAGCATAAAAATAAATGGTGAACTAATACCTTTTGTAACAACCTGGATGGAACTGGAGAATATTTTTCTAAGTGAAATATTATAAGAATGGGAAAAAAACCATCATGCATACTCATTATGAAATTGGAACTAATCAATCAACACCCATATTCACATATTATGAGTAAAAGCTAGAGTAGGCCGGAATCCCTGAGAATTCATGCAGGTTATGGTTCTGAGTCTCAGCCCTTACAATAAGATACACACCTAAGGCTGTGAGGGAAAGTTGGAATGTCCTTCAGAGTAGATGAAAAAATAGTCTGAGAAATGTCTAGATAGAGATCAGCAACTTAGAGACAGGATATAAATAACACTAGAAAGCAACTGATAACTACCCTGCAGCTATAGATATCTAACCTGTGAGCTGCAACTTTCCCTTATTGAATCCTACCCAAAGTAGTCTTTGATCTGTAGTTTAGTGCTCCTCTATCCTTCAACCTAATAGCTTTCTTCTGCGAACATAGGACTTCTTGTTTAACTGAAACCTCAAACTGTTACCTTCTCACGTTTTGTCTTGTGTGTGCCTGTCCCCCAAATCCTAAATAAAAGGCCCTGAATATTCTGTTCTGGATGGCACTTGTTAGCCTCACTAGGGGCTGATGTGGTGTCATCTCTGGGTCAAAACACTGTATGTGTGTATGTAAATTTTGCAGCACCTTCTCTCCCTATGTCTGCCAGACCCTGGGCGGTGGGGTAAAGTACCTGCATGGAGGGACTCCCAGCCCTTCGTGCTGTAGGTCAATTCTCAGTTCACGACATCATAGGGGAGCAAAACTCAAAGGAAACCAAGAAGATGGAAGGGGGATAAGGGAGGAGTAAACTCATACCTAACAGGTATGATGTCCACCATCCAGATGAGGGCACATTTATAACTTTGAATCAAACTAATTAGAAGCAATTCATGTAACCAAAACTTCTGTACCCCAGTAAATATGGGGGAAGATGGTAAATAACAATATTTTAAGAAGAGTATAAATGGAATTCTGAGATCCGAGGCCTTTATTTCTCCCGTCAGATAATTTGATCAAAGGGATTTAGCCACAGTTTTGTTGTAACAGATGAAGAAAAGAGTGGAGTTTAAAGGTGATTTCATGTTTTTTTAAGTAAAGAGGAAAAAGAAGAAAAGGGGTTTATTTGGGAGATATTATTTGAAAATTCAAGGCTATGTTTTTAAAGAAGAAGGTGAAGAAGTCATAATTTTGGAACTTACTAGATTAGAAGTAGCTATTCAAGAAAAGAATATAAATGACATCCCAAGAAAAACAAGTACAGAAAGAGAAAATGAAAGAAGATAAGAGTAGATTTTTGAGGAACAATTATTTTTTAGGGTAGAAAATATCACAGAGTCATAAAATTAATGCAAAAGGAGGAGAAAAATAGGATGTTGCCCGTCTATAGAAGCCAAGAGAGAAGAAAATGACAACCAAGTAGCAGGGATATTTGAAAATAGCTCAAAATACTTCAATAGAGGTTGAAGAAAACTCTGAAAATTCCATTTAACTTCACCATCAGGATTTGGAGATGGGAGATAGTTTTCGGTGAATTACAAAATTTAGTAAATAGAAACTATAATTGGACACTTTTTTCCCCCGGGGTATTTAGTAGCAAAGAGAATATAGTGCGATAAGATGTTGATTGTAAAACAAGATGAAAGCAATTTTGTTTGGAAAATCGGATGCTTTTATGCTTGTTTATGTAAGCAGAAACAATCAGAAGAGGGACAAACTGGTGTATCATGAAGATGCTGGAGAAACTCAGCAGTAAGAGACCAATGCCTTGGTTGTGCTGGTGACCTTGGGTGTGTTGCCAACTTGGAAATTCTGTTTCCTGATGTGGTCTGAGCCACCTATTCTAAATGACAAGGCAGGCAGTGCATATCAAATCTAGCTTAGTGCTTGATACATAGTAACTCTTATTTTCAAAAAACAAGTTCTGAGGGGGGAATGGGAAGAGGAAGAAAGAGAAGGAAAGATGAAGATATCAAAGAAAGTTTCAGGACGTGAAGCAAGTGACAGATGGAGAAGAAGAAAGATTATGGAGGTTGTACCAGATGGCCTCTGCTTTTTCAGTAAAGTTGGAAGTAAGGTCATCTGTTTAGAATGAGGACGGCACAGTTGAGAATGAGGCACCAAAAATGTAGAAAAAATGTTAGAACATTTTTTTCCTTGAGAGAAAAAGGATATGCAGTTCAGGGAATCATAAGATACAAAGATTTTGAGGAGTAAGATGTTGAAAAGTGAGTTTAGAGAACAAGGCTTTAGCAGACATGATGGTAACTTTCTCATTAAGTTATCAGGTCAAGCTGGGCTGCTGACAAGTGAATGCACACTCTACAATAGAAATGGTGAGGTGACTCAATTGGGGCATTTGTCAAGATTTAAGGCCATTTTTAGGAGAGATTATTGTATGCTACAAAGAACACTGAAAGTCATTGTCATGGAATCTTGGGGCCTGGAGAAGTCTTGTCAAACTGTAGGAGGATGAAGAATTGGGATAATTGAAATAGAATTTAGGACAGGAGCCATGATGAATCTGAAAAACAGCTGCAGGAGATGGAGGGAACAGAACAGATAGAAGATAAGTTAGTTGTACTAAGAAAGAGAAGTCATGTCAGTCTTAGAAGATAAGTCCAAAGTGGGAGAAGTAGAAAGTTGGCATTGATATCAAGGGTAGGGAGGGGAGGGGGGAGGTTGGGGTGGAGGGAGGGTAATTGGTGGGGCCACACCTACGGTGCATCTTAGAAGGGTACCAGCGAACCTTACTAAATGCAGAATACAAATGTCTTCATATAATAGCTGAGAAAATGCCAGGAAGGGTATGTTAATCAGTTTGATGAAAATAGTTAAGATTGTATATGAAACCAGCACATATAAACTTGATTGCACTATTGTACACAGCTATGATTTAATAATAAAGACAATAAAATAAAAAATAAAAAGGACATTAGAGTTGAAGAAGTTTGAGAAAATTCTGTAAAGGGTATGATTTGGGACATCAGTGAAGACTCTCAAATTGTTGGAGCTGATGGGAGAATTAAGAATGACAACATTGAACACAATAACAGCAGTAGAATTTCGTGGAAGAAAGATGAGAACAGGGGTTAGTGATAGTACAAAGACTACAAAGAGACACAGAGAACATAAAATTTCATACAAAAGTTTAACATAAAATTTCAAAACGAACATTTGTCTGGGATCCAATAGATCTGAGTGTAAAGCATGGCACTGCCACTGACTAGCTTTTAGATTTCCAGATCTAAGTGATCTCACTTACTTGAAGAATCCAGGAATGTCAAACTCAGAGAAGTAGAGGATAGAAGGGTACTTAGCAGAAGCTGGGAGTCTGGGGATATAGACAGAAGTTGGTCAAAAGTGCAAAGTTTAGGTAGATTGGAGAAACACGCTTTTTGAGATCTAGTCCAAAACATGGTAACCATGGTTAATAATAACATAATTATATTTCAAAATTGCTAAAAGAAAATATTTTAAATATTTATACCATAAAACAAAAAGTATGTGACATTCTGGATATGTTAATGGTTTGATTTATTCCTTTCAAAATGTTTATATCAAAACATCATTTTGTATGTCATAAGTATATACGATTATTATTTGTCAACTCAAAATTTAAAGAAAGAATGAAGAGTTTGACTTTGAGATTAATTAGATTTAGGTCTAACAACTTTAAACTGGAATATAGTTAGATTTCTCCAGAAGCTAACAGACAATTTAGGGAAATCAGCTACATAAACACGTGAAAAGTGAAAAATAGAAGTGACCCAACGATACCAGATTGTAGATGCTGAGTAAGCGGCAAGGCCATTCTTGCTGCAGATGTAGCTCAGGTTGAGAACTCCATGAGAAGGTCACAACCTTTCATTACAGAGAAATGAAGAAGCCTCATGCTCTTTTTTTTTGTAACAAGAATCAGGATTACCTAATGTCACTGCCACCAAGTCATAGCCCCTCAACCAGCAAAGAAGCTCCAGGCCAGAGCCCCAGAGCTGCTGCCTCACTCCAAGGAAGACTTATGTCTCAGAGAGAAGCCCAGACTCACCTCCACAGTTTCTGGGGACTCCTAGCAAAGCCCCCCTGGTCCACCCCACACCCAGTCTCTGCCTCAGGCAGTGGGACCCATTGCCCTGCTAACTCCCAACCATCATTGCTTTCCCAGAGATCATACAGCTGAGGTGATTCATTAGCCTCTGAATAGGTCTAAAGCAAAGCCCAGGAACCTGGCATCCTGCTGCTAAGCACAGCTTCATGATGACCTGTGCACTGACCTCACCGAAGGCAGGCAAAGGGGCACAGCACCCAAGGTGCACTGTAATTTTAGGAGTCCAAAAAAAGTGTTTTTAGTTTAATTTCTTTTAAAATCAGAAAGGAAAAAATAAACATAAGAAAAGGGAATATGTTATAATGAATTTAGCTTGTATTCATCAGTCTTAAAATACAATTTATATTATTTATTTCATTTTATTTTATTTTATTTATTTTATGTTGTTTTATTTATTTTGTCTGGTGAAAGGAGCCAGCAAAGACCAAAGTGCTGAGGGCCCAACAAGAATCATAAAGCATCCCTGGATATAATTGTTAACAGCTTCGTTTTTTTCCTTCTCAAAACTTTCTTGATTTTTTTTTTTTAATCAAATTATATGGTGACTTTGCATATGAAAAAGAGAGAGTGGGAACTGGGCAGCTGAGGGGAGACAGAAACTCTCAGACCTAAAGTAAACTATGGCTGAAGGTTTATTTTAGACCCATAGTCATGGTGAAACTTATGGCTGCTTTAAACACTCACTCTGAAGTGTCCCTTGCATTCTCAGAATCATGCTAAGGGAAGCCACTTCACCACCCAGGACACCGCTGCACAAAGCCTTACCCCAGGAAAGTCCCTGCTGCCGTCTGGTTTCTTGTTAGGTTTTGAGTGTTTTTCTTTGCTCTCACTCTCTCTCTGTCTCCCAGGCTGCCAGATTTTGTTACAGATATTTTTGAAAACATGCTGATTGGCTCTGCCACAAATTTGTGTCCTCTAACCCCGCACTGCGGCTCAGCAATCCTTCTTTTCATCTCTTGTTAACTCTGTGACTCCTCCTCCGATGGCTTGGCACAGAGTAGAATGAAAAACAGGTCGTTGGGTCTTTCCATCACTCAGCAAGTCTTGGTTGAGGACCTACCGCCACACTCAGGTCACCAGGTCCTGTCGCAGATCTGGCCTCACGTTGCTTACACTGTGGCAAGGAAAGCAATGCAATTTACCTTGTTTTCTTTTTTGTTTGTTTGTTTTAACATGCCTACTATGTGTCAAGTATGACAGTGAACACCTAGGGATTGAAAAGATTTTGATGTGGGCTCTGCTTCCCTGGAACAAATCACTTTTCAAAGATATGTAAATGGCTAACAATAACTCTAATTAGTGGGAAGTGGCTGACTATGCTAAGCTTACTTCAGGGAAGACTGTAATTCTCTGCAAAAAAATTGGCCCAGCCTCCACAATAGACCTCCCTTTGCTCTGAATCTGGGCCTCTCCCACCTGCAGACATTGCTACATGTAAACCAAAGTGAATGTGAAATTATTTTTAAGTCATTAAAACCCTTGGCCCAAACAGTTAGCCAAAGCATGCTTTTCCTTACTTAGAAACTGTCAGAACTACTTAAGAACAAAGCTGAACAAAGTGTTAAGCAAACGTACAAGAAGAGCCAAAGGGGCAGTTCAAATATCACCAGGTAATCCAAACCCACCGCGAATCTGGGCGTGTGCTTCTGGCTTCTGCAGACCCCGAGACATCACCGTCCTGATTAGCTATTTCATCTTCCCCCAGTAAGGATGGAAATTTTTCTTGTTCCTGAGAGACAGGAGGAAACTATTATTTCTTTGTAAAGACAAACATCCATTTCAGTAAGTAATTTAAAGCACATACTGTAGAGAACATGTGTGGATATTTGGCATAGCGTGGGAAGTACTAATAACATAACTTCTCCTTAGCTGGTCTTTTCAGGACTAAAAGACAGAATTCATGCTGTCTCTTTTCTGGTATTTATCATATTATAGATGCTTACAGTTCATCAACTGTTGGAAATGACGAAGTCTTAAGCACATAAAATGAGGAAAAGAGGACAAGAAAAATCCATCACCATTTTCTGTCCTTACTTAGAATGTCATCAGTATTTAACCAACGCTCTTGATGTCAGCCTCGCTAATGACTCTGTCTTTCATTATTTAGATATGTCTATACCTGAATAGCCCTGGGATTGTCTCCATCATGCATATTTGACTCTGGCACTGTTTGCTCCTTTAGGATTTGACTATTTATCCTAGAAAAAAATGCATTTACACATTTAAATGAGTATCCTTTCATGACATGTGTGTGACTCCAAGAGAAGATTAGGGGATTAGGACATTCTGGGGCACTAAGAACAATTTCTCTCTAGAAATAAGACACTTTGTGACCTGCCCCTCATCTTGGCACCATGCTGGGCAAAGGGAGAATGCGCTTAGTATTCATATATATAGTCATGCAAGAGTTTGACTGCTGAAAGGGAAAAATGCGCTGTATTCCATCTCTACCCTCAGAGAGTGTACTATTATTTTTGAATAATGGATAAATATGGACAAGATCAAAGATAAGATTTATTTCATATCATCAAGGAAAACAATATAAAAATTTTGAGTGTTGTACATCGTGGCATAAATGAAGTACCTAGTACTATGCCTGATTCCTGGCAGGTGCTCAGCAAACAGTTGTTGAATTAATGAATGAATGTTTTCCATACCCCAGAAGACGGTGACTCTCTCAGCAATCATGTATTTACATCTCCCTTGGACAAATGAGGCTTCAATGTTATTAAATGCATAGTTTTGCAAACAAGTATAAGAATATTCAAGTCCATTGACTCCTAGGTCCAGTGAGGTTTTTGAGAAAGAGAGGGCTCCCCTGTGCATGAGGGGTGGGGACTTTTTGATGAAGACTTTTAATGGATCTTCTTATGTCACTGCTCTGCAGAATCCTTGCCTGTCTTTAAATTTTTGGGATCCTCCTAATTGCCAAAAATCACTTCCACAAATTCCATTTTCTCTCATTTCCGCTTGTTGTAATGCATTGTTTCTGGATCAAGTTAAATAGTTCCTCTCCTCCTTTGCTTTTCTACCTTTGAAATTTTTGCAGACTATAATTATTTCCCATCTTGGCAATGACTTCAATGACTTATCCATTTTCTTTAATGTACCCAGATAACTGGATTCTTCTATGGGTTTAATCATCTTGGTACTCTCGCCTGGAGTTCCTCTCATTGCTGCTCTGTTCATTTGTTCTGAAAGGAGATGCCTCAAACTGAGTCCTGCATGCCAGTGGGATTTTTAAGGAGCAGATGTTTTCTTGGTATCCCCATGATGCAATTATTATTATTATTATTATTATTATGTGGCTTTTTATGGCATTACCAACAATTTATATTTTCTCCAAACCTGTGCCTAAAGTTTTGCAAAGCTCTATTTGTGCTTAGGGGTCTTCATTTTATTTGCATATCCTGAAGAGGGAAGGGGGGGAGGTGAAGAAGGGAGAGGAACAGAGAGGGTGGGTGTGACTGTATGTATGTAAACATGGACAGGACAGAAAATGCAAGAGGTGCCAAAGAGTTTAAAGCTCTCCACCTTAACAATCTTCAGGGTTCTTATTTACTCAGTACTTTACAAAGCATTGTTCTATAGTTATAGAAATTGATATAAATATGTAATTATATAATTCCCATCTGGTGGAACAAAACTAGTCCCATTTTGCAGATATTAAAACTGACTATCAGAAGAGTTCAATAGCTGGCTTAATGAAGCCAGAGGCAGATCTGGGACTCAGCCGTAGGACCCTAACTCCCAGTTCAGAGCCATTTCTGCTCCAAAACAGCTGCCCCTTCATCACAGCTGTTGCTTAGAGAAGCCAATTCCAGTTTCAGACACTGAATATATAATAAAACGTAATGATAAATTTTATATTCAGCATCAAGTGCTTATTGTATACTTTGTTTTATCAGATTGATTTGCGGCCATCAAAGGGAAAGAAAAAAGCGACACAGAATGTGGAGTGCAGCTCATGTTTTTCTTCGCAGTGCCCTCCACTAACGACGGGTATCAGAAGCCAAGGATGAGCCCACTGTTCTGAGCTTTCCCTGGGGTAGTGAGAGACTAAACATTGCCATGCTCTGGTGATCATAAAACAGAACACAGGATACAGAGAAGGCAACGATGAGTTACTGGGCTGCGAGTGCCCAAATTGTGAACAGGTTGTCTTCCAAATGTTCTCGTAAAGGAAGTTATTTAGAATAATGAATCCATGTTGGTATGGGGTGGGGGAAGTTGTACAAATTAGGTTAGGAGTAAAAGTTCACCTACAAAAGTCTGGCTGTAAATACCTGCTGTATAGTACTAGGTATCCTAGTGTCTCAGTAGTTTATGATGATGATGATGATGATAACAAATGTGTTCTGGGATGTCTAGGACACCAATCCAAACCCCAGCCCCAACCACTGCAGAGGATCAGGATTTCTCCAGGCTCCAACTCATCAGCATCCTAGGGATCCTGGGACTTGGGGAAGTGGGTCCAGAGAGAGGGGACTGTGGTGCCAGGACAGAGCGTGGCTAAGAGGAGGCAGGCAGCTGAAAGTAGAAGCTAACATGAGAACCAGAGACTCCTGCCAGCTAAGCTCTCGGGAGAAATTCCTCCTTCCTCCTTCCTTTGCTCTCACCAGCCTGGGGCTGAGCCACCATCTTTCCTCTCTGCAAGCACCATTTATTGCTTCAAATCTCCTTCTGACCAAGACACTGTAGGTCACAAGAGAGGTCGCGAGCTCCAAAGCCAGCACACGGCGATGCTAAATGTACACCTGCTCCCATCTTCCGTAAAGATCATACCCAAGAAAATGGACTCCTTGCCATGCCCTACTTTCCCACTGCTCTCTCAGTATCAGCCTATAATTTCACAAATATTCAATACATAGATTCACAAGATGTACTTGGCCTAAATATAAATGGCTTAGGTTGTGCAATTAAACTATTCACATAAGTATCCTTATCCTTAAAGTTATCTATTCATATCTAAATGTTCCCATATAGTTGCCACAATGATGCAGTCACCATCAGCCTGGTTCTGAAGCCTTGTGCGTTTTCTTTAATTATTCGTATAATAGGAGTGATGGCAACACCTACCACAGAGCACTGTTAAGAGGATGAATGGATTGATTTTTCTAATTGCTTATCCTAGTGATCACCGTGAGTAAGCACTTGGAGTTTTTTCTTATTATTATCATTGTTTTGTTATCTTGTTACACTTCAGGGTTACCTAGACTCTGGCTTTCCTATAGACTTTTATCAAAGTCATGAGAAAGGTCTCTCTGTTTCTGTAGGGTCCTCTGAAATTGGAGGATGTGAGAGATAGGCTAGTACTTGTGGATTTATAACCACCTCCAACTCTTCCAATGGAAGATAGAAGAGTGAGTAGAAGTGGTCCCACTTGGAGTAATTGGTTTGCCCAAATCCAACCTTGTAATGAATGAGACCTGGAGACAGCCATAAGACCAGTGGGTAGGGAAAGAGGCTATAGAGGGTAATGGAGATTAGATGTACATTGGGGCCAACTATCTAGATTTGATCTTCGCCTCCACCACTTATACATGTATGATGCTGAGCAATGTACACAAACTCTCAGCACACCAATCTGTGTAAGAAGGAGTCAGCGACACCATCCTTCACTAGTGTGTTGTGAGCATCAACGGAGTTAATGCGTATGAATGATGAACAATACCTGCCCTGTCACCAGTACTATAGAAGGAGTTGAAAAAGATAAAAGATAATAACAAGCAGCCTTCTTCAGTGGCTTTTCTTGAATCCAATTTGTATCTAAAATGTGTTTATATGTCAACTGGGTTTACTAACCTGGTTTTTTTAAATGATCCAACTATCTTTTCATCTTTTTTTCTCTCATTTGCATTTTATCATGTTTTCTCAATGCCAGCCTAATGTTTTTAACTTTAGGAAAATAAAAACCAGATGAACAGATTTCAACTCTCCTTAGCATGAATAGACTCTTAGTCTGAATCTGGGCTGTATCCATAGTTTTCCCCTTTAGGGTCTAAAATGGAGAGGTAAGAAGGAGTCAAATCCACATCTGCCTCTGCAAAAGCCACGAACCCTGGTGTATTTCTCTGCACAAATCCATCTCTGAAACAATACTTGACTTTCTTTGAATAATCTTTTATGAAAGACTATGATATTTCTCCCTAAAATGGGCTGAAATAATTAGGGAGCAGAATAAAAAACTATGCTAAATCAGGCGGCTGCTCCTAACTGCTACCTAACCTCTCTGAGCTTCAGTTTTTCCCTCTGGAAAATGGGCAAAAGACCACCTACCATTCTGTGTACCATTTAGGGTTATTGGGGCCGTGAGGTAGTACTACAATGTTTTATCTTACTATAAATGTTGTGTTTTCTTTCTTGCTTTTTTCAAAGTCTCCATTTATGCATGAGGGTATGTTCTGTACATAAACATCATCTTTCATGTGTGCTGAGATAGAAAAGGGTTAAGAACAGTTCCCCTGTAAAAAATAGATGGGTTGTAGCCCCTTAAGAATTTTTCCATGGGTGATACCCATAGCTCAGTGGGTAGGGTGCTGACCACGTACACCAAGGCTGGAGGGTTCAAATCCGGCCAGGGCCAGCTGGAACAACAATGACAACAACAACAGCAGCAAAGGATTTCTCCATGGATGTTATTTTTCCTCACCTGAACTTTTCTGGTGTGTCCAGGAAGTCCAAGAGCTCACATTTGGGCTCCCTGGCAAGCATCATGCTCTTTCTTGCTTTTAGTTTGTACAGAAACATAAGACCCAGCAGCCAACCAAGCTGATCAAAGGTTTGACATTCTCTTGTGAGCACGAAAGAGTGTTAGAAGGATGCTTGTTCTCATTGAAGGCCATCTTTCCTTCCCATAGAAGCAGGTCACAGAAGTGTCTGTAGTGAGGGAAAACCTTTTCCTGAAGTAGTTTGGGGCGATCTCTGACACATAGAGAATAGCCCGGTCAAGAGCCTGGTGTCCTAGATCGTGGAATCTGGCTCCGATAATCCTAGTCTAGAAGACCGTTCAAGAAGATGTAACTAAATACCTGTCTCAGTCATAATCGAATTAAATAAAGGTCACAAGAGGGAAAGCACTCATACAATATGAGAAGCTCAACATTAATAACCTATTGTGTGCTCTCCAATGAATGTGTGCTCTTGGCATTGAATGTGTTAATTTGCTGTGTCTACTGACCCATGATAGTCTGTGACAGCATTGGGAAAAGTCAACAAAATCTACAATAACAAGTTTTCTGTTTTTAATTTCATATTTTCAGCATGATTATCAGTTTCAAATATAGAAGGACAGAACATTCTGAATCATCCTGTAGACTATCATATAACCTAATACCACCACAAGACTTCACGGGTCAGGGGTGTCTGTGCATTTACAGTCACCCCAGTACCAATGATCCCATCCACTCAGCACACGTCTGGCTAGCTTTAGGTGATCATGTCCTAATGTTACTGAGACAGCGATCATCACATGTCTGCTATTGTACTCTCATTGAATTCTTTTACTAATTATAAAGACAAAACTTCTGTTTTACAGTAATCAGCTACAATTGAAAGATATTTTCATAGAGTTGGAATTTAGCTTCATAATTTACTTAATAAATCTAGAATGTTTTGACATCACGAAAGTGACAGTGCAGTGGAATAATGTTCTACATTAATTGTCACAGGCTAATGAGAAAAGAACAGAAGCAGATTTAATATACAAATGGATTTTTGTACCAAGTGAACAGTAAATGACATCACAGCACATGGTACAAACTTAACAAAGGTTTTATAACTGCTCAAGGAGAGAGCGCTGGTTGAGTAGTTAAATCATCAGAGGACACACAGTGTGCACGCACTGAGGTCAAAGTAAACCACACGTGGCAGCAGCACCAGGCCTGCCCCGTGCTGATCTATCATCTTTACTTATCTCAACTTGCAATACCTCATGAGGACTAACCTCTAATAACCAATGAAGAATTTTTTATGAAATTCTATTTTAAAAGCATTTTTAGTGTTAATTTTTGTGTGGATTGCTGTAAGAAAATGTCCATTAACACAATGAATTATTGTTTACGTTAGTTATTTTTATAAAAGGAAAAATGACTACAATGATAGGTATGATTCAAGGAACAATCCATCAGGTTCTACAGCGCAAATATACAAGTTGACAGAAATTCAAACCGATGCCTATGTATGTGTTGTTTTTAAATTAAACCCACATAGACAGTCTAGTTCAGGAAAATAATATATCATCATCTGTCACATTACATTATTTTGAATAGTTTTAATTACATATTTTTATTTGTATATACTGTGACGTTTAGTTTCATTTTTTATAATGAGTCATTATAAGCATGTTTATACATACTTAAGTAAAATGTAATCAAAAATACAATTTAAGACAACAGTGACAACTTATGATAATTTTTATTTCCTCTAAAGTTTTCTTCACTTTACTCCAGGACAAAATATTTTTGTTTAAGGAATAATGGTTTTAGTAGTTAAATATGACATTGACGAAATGCCTATCACACATACGTTATTAGGTATTTCTATTCTCACATTTAAAATTAAAAAAATTTTTCAAGGTAATAAATGATTTGTCCAAAGTCATAAAATTATTAAGTTGCCCAACAAGGATTTGAAGTAAGATATGCCTGGTTGTAATTTCTATTTATTTTTATTCAAAGAAAGAGAAAATACATTAGAATTGTTAAAAATAGTGAGTTTGGGTTTTGAAAATGTTGGCCTAAGGTCCTTATTCTTTAACAACAATTGTATACTAGGGCCAGGAATCTAATAAACTTACTATTAATCATGGTGATGATGATAAATAATCACTTGGATAAGAATGAAAGCTTTCTATGCTAGCTCGGAAGTACTCACCAAAACTGGAAAATATTATAGCAACTGCTACATAAATATCACTCACTCATCCCCATTTGTATTCATTATTTTAAAATGCCATTTATAGGGAAAACAATTTTTTTCTTCTCCCCATTTCTCTTTTTTTCTCTTTTTTCTCTTTCTCCTCCTTGCATCTCCTCCTCTTCCATTTTTTTTGGTTCTGTTCCTTTCTCACACTGCATACGTCTCCCCATGTCATTGTCTGCCTCCACAGACATTTCTCTTGTGCTGATCTTCTAGGTAGGAAACGTTCCCTTTCATTGATTGGCCTGGAGCAGTGTTTTTCAACCTTTTTTATCTCACAGCACACTCAAAACTCTAAACTTCCATGGCACACTTAAATTATGTTGATCAAAAAACAAGTATAAAACAAAATAGACTTGCTGTGCCTTAAACTTCATTCAAAAATAATTTAATTAAGGAACTGTAAACGTTTTCCCAGCTCACCTAAGAGCCTCTCACACCGTTTGAAAATTACTGACCTAGAGTAATACCAGATCCACTGCCCAGAATAAGAGAAAAATGCTTCATTTGTCTTATAGATGGATTATAATGCTCTAATATCAGAGAATCCAAAATTGCTTAACTCCAAATGACAATATTTCCTGGAGGGAATAAGCATATTGGAAAGGCATAAGAGTTTTTCAAATAAAAGCAGATCAAATATTTATTGAGTACCTACCACGTACTAGGGTTAGAGTTGTAGGCAGGGAAGGAAAATCAGGAGAGGCCAAGCCTTCTGTTCAGCATAGGCATATGAAATTTTAAATTATAATGCAATCTAAATAATTGCTCAAGGCAATTATAAAAAATATTAAAAGGTAATCTCATATTAATATGAAAAGAAATTGTGAAGAAAAACACAAAATTAAAACAAAAATAGAACTTAAATTGCATCTGGAAATTTTATAAGGATTTACATAGTTGGAAGAGTAGAAATATTGTAGTATAATTATTAGATTAAAGTGGTGAATTATTCTGATCAATAATATATTAGACAAATCAATAAAAAGTGTTCTAAGGAAACTCCATGGGATTAATGAGGATCTCCATTTTGAGAAAGAGATGTAATTGTTACGAGTAGTAGGAATACTAGTAGTAATAATAGTAGTAAGAGTAATGCTACATAGTTATGGTGGTAGTTACCACTTAGGAAAAACCCATTACATCTACTGCCGAGAACTGGATCTGGTGCTCCAGACCCTTCTTGAATCTAAAAGAAGAAATGTGGCAGGTCATGTGTGGTAATTATAAATTATTGATTTTCCCCTTAACTGTTGTTCTCCATCTTTAACATATAAATCCGTCTTAACTTAAATCTAAGAAATGGTCAGAGCTCTAATTTTGTTTGGGGAGAAATGATATTATTTGGGGACAAGGTAAAATAAAACATTCTTTTTTTTTTTTTTTGTTACATGTGTTTCTAGTTTTGCTGCTTAATTTTGGAAAGAGGTAACTCCACGTCAAAATTAGGCCGAGTGAAAAATGCACACACAGTAATCTTCATTTTCATTATCTGGAGTAGTTCAAAAGGCTCAAAAAATGGAACTATTCTCAAAGAAAGGAAAGCATGTTCAGGTAATTACAAATAACAGACGCATCTGGTTATCTTAATTGTTTGGGAATGTCTCAATTAGCTGAGAATGTTTTCATGATGACTTGGAGACAGTGAAAATTTTTCACAGCAGATTGGATTCAATGCTGAGAGGAAATACAGGCAGCTCACCCTGAAGTCTATTTATGACTGCAGGATCCATTCAAAGATCTGTATCTTTTGGATTTTATTTGCCTATAAAGGGAATATAAATGTTTCTTATTTGTTTAATTTCTGCAGCTTCGCGGCCTGTGTGAAGAGGAGACAGGACTGTCGGCACCAGACACTGAGACCGAGGTAAGACACAGCCAGCCTTGCTTTCTCCTTGTTGACTCCAGCACCCTTTCTTAACAGAAGCAGCATTTTCACTAAATTTTGAGGCTCAGGCTTCCTCAGTAATTAGGGTTTGCTCCTTGACAAATTTAGAATGATCCCAAACCACGGGAACATCCTCAGTCTTGTACAGGACTGATGATTTTTGGATACTTTGAAAGAATCCACACTGGCATACTTTGCTCAGTTGCTCAGTTTCTCAGCAACCCTCCCTCTGCCGCCATAGAATTGCCACTCTCCTACACGGTCATGATTCCACTCAGTCAAATTCAATCCAGACCCTGTTCAAAGCTTTACTTCTATGATTTCTCTTAAAGAAACAGACCTGTTAACTGCAAGAAAGTACATAAGCAATTACTATGGTATTTAACAAATCAATGTTTCATCTCCCCTGGTGGAAGTAGAGGACATCTACCCAAGTCCCTTACTTTTTTTTTTTTTAACGTAGGCTAAAAGTTGAAAGAAATAGCATCATCTGATACAGGGGCAATTTCCAATGCACATGTTTAGAAATGCTTCAACAGTAATTTTTCAATATTGACAAACACCATCACAAACCAGAGGAAACTTTTCATAATGAACTATTAGGGAGACATCACTAATTCTTTGCTTAATTGCCACCTTTGCATAGAAAACTTGAGATGGGTTAAATCCTACACATTGAAGGAAGCACACCTGGTGTGAATCTAACCCGCCTCACTGTCCTGAACAAATCCAGATCAATATTCCTGATCTGGAAGCCCTTGAAATAGAACTTCAAATCTTTCTTTCCTGTAGGAGTCAGAGGGGAACCTAATGCTCTCTAGGAGTTAACTACTTCTGAAAAAGAAGTCAGTCTCTCTTAATTTTTCCGTGTAGTCCCACACACAGCTTAAACACTTAGAGAACATTGAAGAGTGGGGTACAAACAGAGTGGGCAGGTAGGGAATCAGGGAAATGCTAGGGAAATAGATGTTTAACTTCCTCTCCAGAGGGTAGAATGTGATACCCTCCGAGAGAGTGGTGATGGTGCTTCAACCATCTTCCAACTTCCAGCCTGTAGATTCACCTTTTCAAAAATAGAACCTAGTCCTTGCCATTTAAAAGAGACTTACAATGTTACAGGAGTCCCTAATTAATGGAGTGTCTAATCAATAGTATTTCATTTTCTAATTTTGGACCCTGAGAAGCAGAAATGTCTGTGAAATATGTCCTGATTTAACACAACTGGAAATGGGTCCCAAGTGCTCAGATCTCAGGGCTTTTCTCCGGACACACTTTCTCCCCTGATCCTTGCTTGTCTACCATGCAAATGTTGGACAAGTCACCATTGGGTTCCATACAAATCTTTTGTGTTTTATAAGATAGTAAACCATCCCTTTGCTTAAACAAGTAGAAAAGCTTTCCCTTATGAATCAAATATTAAATGGCCATAATGTAGACATATAAAGCCAGTCCCCAAGGAACACTCCTTTCTCCGTGTATTTTCCCTAAGCACCTTTGCTTTATAAAAACACACTATCCTTCAGAGATTCCCATTTTCACCTTCCCTAAATCTACCAGTATGATTGTTATCTATGTCAGAAAATCCTCTACAACAGCTTTTCTCTTCACTACCCATCTGTTTTTCAGGGTTCACTTAAATCTACCCACCCTAACTGCTTTGAAGGCTTTGATTACTGTTCTAAATTCTGAAGACTTTCCAACTCGGAAGGCTTACAGCATGTAGTTTGACAGTGGGTCACTTGAACATTCAATCAAGCCCAATGCTGTGTCTACTGCTGTTTATCTAGTGAGATCTGTAACCTCTTTGAGGACAGGAATATGCTTTGTGTGTTTAACACTGTGCTTGCTCCCCATTAGGAAATGCTGATGGGAGACACATCTTCCAGGCTGCATTCATAAATTCCTCCAATGGCAGTCACGGATGGATACTTTAGACTTTACGGAAATGAAATTTAATATTTAGGTGATGCTGGCGAGTGATTGGTTCATCACCAAGAGAAGATCAGATAAGTTTATAATGTAAGAAATCACCTTACAGATCATAAAATCATACATTTATTTGTTGCAGAGTAAGAAGCAAGCAAAGTTTCATACGTTGTTTCTCATTCAGTTGATGATATATTTGGGCTATCAGTTTGACAGATATAGTAACTTAATGCTCCACACACATTGGTGAAGAAAACACCAGGACTGACACTAACCAAGTGACTCAGAATTCAGTGGAAATGCCTCAGAGCGAAAGTAAGAGGGCTCTCTAAGGGAACAGAGAGTGCTCAGCCTTCTGAGTCCCAGATGACTGTCCTCAAATTTTTTTTTTTTTTTTGTAGAGACAGAGTCTCACTTTATCGCCCTCAGTAGAGTGCTGTGGCGTCACAGCTCACAGCAGCCTCCAACTCCTGGGTTTAGGTGATTCTCTTGCCTCAGCCTCCTGAGTAGCTGGGACTACAGGCACCCACCACAACGCCCGGCTATTTATCTGCTTTTGCAGTTCGGCTGAGGCCCGGTTTGAACCCTCCACGTTTGGTATATGGGGCCAGTGCCCTTACTCGATGAGCCACAGGCACCACCCCCTGTCCTCAAATCTTAACTGCATGGATTGGGCAATCGCCTAGCCTCCCTGAGCCTGTTTCTTCACCTATAAGATAGAAGTAATAATATTTTTTTCTATTTTCAATTTTTTTATTAAATCATAGCTGTGTACATTAGTGCAATCAAGGGGTACAATGTGCTGGTTTCATATACAATCTGAACTATTTTCATCAAACTGATTAGCATAGCCTTCCTGGCATTTTCTTCGTTATTGTATGAAGACATTTGTATTCTGCCAAGTGCCCATTGACCCATGAATGGATTAATAAATTGTGGTGCATGTATTCAATGGAATATTATACAGCCTTAAAGAAAGATGGAGACTTTACCTATTCCATGTTTACATGGATGGAGCTGGAACATATTCTTCTTAGAAAAGTATCTCAAGAATGGAAGAAAAAGTATTCAATGTACTCAGCCCTACTATGAAGCTAATATATAGCTTTCATATGAAGGCTATAACCCAAATATAGCACAAGAATATGGGGAAAGGGGCAAGAGCGGGGTGGGGAGGGGCGAGGTTGGGGTTGGGTTAGGATAATTGGTGGGGCCACACCTACGGTGCATCTTAGAAGGGTACAGAAGTGATAATATTTTATAGAACCAAGTGACATTGAAATTTAGGTAACACAAGGGTCTCAGTGTCTAAAAGCCGTAAGACACCAGCAAATGCATTCTCATTAATCCCTAATATTCAAACCTTGTTACCCCAGTATCCAACCTAATTTCTTCATAAAGATGGGCCTTATGTAGTTTCTCCACCTCCTCAAGTATTTCCAACCCCAGATTGGTTTTTCTCTCTTCACTGATCTCCACTCATTTTCCATCCCTGCTGTAATTAGGTTAGAGACTCCACAGAACATAGACTCAAAAAGTGACCTAAAAGGTCATGCTCTGAGCTGAAGCCTTACTGTCTTCCTTCACACTACAGCTGAGCTGCCGGACAAGACAGAAATCACCTCACCATCTCACCAAAGAAGTTAGAGCCAGAGCTGCGACATGATGCCAGGCCGTCTGGCTCTCAGGCGTGCTTGTCTCTGAAACCAGGGATACTCAGTGGGCCAGTGAGATGCATCTTTTTACTCATAGAGGCAGAGCAAACCAGCTCCTCCGTGTAGGTTTGATTTAGTTAGTTTGAGAGAGAACAGGATGCCACAGCAATATTTATTGGGAACTGAAGAATTTTATCTTTTACTTTTGGTGACTTCTCCATTGAGAAATTGAAACCGCCTCCTCTTCACGCTCTTAGAAAGGCCACCTGAGTGACTAGAGGAGAGAAATCCCAGCAACCACCACCATATCTTACCCTTGATCACCACCAGCTTCTGGGCCAACCTCTGTTACTGTACCTGTTTATGTACCAGAGTTTACCTTTGATTATAACACAGTCTCATGGGCCCTTTATTTGTCTCTGTGATCTGACCTCCATACAGATCTTCACCCAAATGTGTCCACTATTCTTTTGCTCTCTGTCTTGGTCTTCCTCTGTCTCTCTCTTTTTCTTTCTCTCCCTCTCTGTCTCTATCTCTAAAGTTACACTACTCCTAGGAGTCTATTCTACACCTATGAAATCAGAGGGCATAAAAGTCATGCAATTCCACTCTTGAACTACAGGACTATTTTACACTTGGACTTATACACGAATGCCAAAACACTCAATGAATGTTTTGCACATAACACACAAGAAAATAAAGTCAAGAGAGGGCAGCGCCTGTGGCTCAGTGGGTAGGGCACCAGCCCCATATACCAAGGGTGGTGGGCTCAAACTTGGCCCCAGTCAAACTGCAACAACAACAACAAGAACAAATAGCTGAGCATTGTGGCGGGCACCTGTAGCCCCAGCTACTCGGGAGGCTGAGGCAAGAGAATCACCTAAGCCCAAGAGCTGGATGTTGCGGTGAGCTGTGATGTCATGGCACTCTACCAAGGGTAACAAAGTGAGACTCTGTCTCAAAAAGAAAGAAAGAAAGAAAGAAAGAAAGAAAGAAAGAAAGAAAGAAAGGAAGGAAGGAAGGAAGGAAGGAAGGAAGGAAGGAAGGAAGGAAGGAAGAAAATAGTCAAGAGAAAAAGTTCAGAAGAAGCAAGGAGTAGGTAAGCACACATGAGCACATATCTAGATAATTAGTGTGAAATTCAATCA